>WNYA01000134.1:0-128270 GCA_019512145.1 Engystomops pustulosus | reverse complement strand
TGACATTACTTATCCTGTACTGATCCTGAGTTACATCCTGTATTATATCCCAGAGCTGCACTCACTATTCTGCTGCTGGTGCAGTCACTGTGTACATACATGACATTACTTATCCTGTACTGATCCTGAGTTACATCCTGTATTATACCCCAGAGCTGCACTCACTATTCTGCTGCTGGTGCAGTCACTGTGTACATACATGACATTACTTATCCTGTACTGATCCTGAGTTACATCCTGTATTATATCCCAGAGCTGCACTCACTATTCTGCTGCTGGTGCAGTCACTGTGTACATACATGACATTACTTATCCTGTACTGATCCTGAGTTACATCCTGTATTATACTCCAGAGCTGCACTCACTATTATACATACATACATACACACACACATATATATATATATACACATACATACACACACATACACATTTTTTTTTTTTTTCCCATAAATAACTAAAGAATACACAGCAAAAAAAAGACATAAAACAGGAAATAAAAACATTAAATATAACTAACTAAATCCCACGCCCATCACCCCCTCCCCCCAGACACTGGTCTAACGTCCAAAGTTTGCGCTATATAGTCCAGACCAGTGCCCAGGATCATAAAGTCCAAGTCCCGTCCACCCCCCTCCCAACCTAACACCCTAACACCAACACCCCAAAACCAACCAGCCTATATACACAAGAACTATAACTACATATAACTATATACACACTGTACACAAGATACAAACACATTAAACAAATCAACATAACAAAACCAAACCACATAAAGCCCAGGTTCGGCGCCTGCAAGCCCTACATCACTACACGCTCAGATACAAAACAAAAATCTACAGTGTCAGCATCAGCCCCAACACCAGGAACGGAGATGACAGGCTAAGGGACACTAAAGGAGAACCCCCTCCAAAGGAGAGAGGTCCTCCAGGCGCAGTTCTTGTCCCTTCATGAGGACATCCAGGATCAGGCACCTCCCCATTTCTAACTCAATAACTCGTCGGCATTCTACCGGCGCGGTAAAAAGGACCGCCACTCCGCTATACGGCTCGGCCGCAAGAGACCAATAGGAAGGCCCGTGTCTCCATTCCCTCTTAGCTTTAAACACGGCCGCCAAATCTGGCAGCCTGGTCTCCTGCAAAAATAAAATGTCGGCTTCAACACGGCCGAGAAAATCAAAGGCCGCAAATCTAGCCGCATCAGACTTAATGCTGGCGACATTAATGGACGCCAGCGTCAACGGAGTGGGTGCCGCCATCATGAGTGATTAAGTTAGACGGCTTTTTTCTTACTATTTCCCTTCCCCCGACTCTCCTCTGAAGATGATGCCTTTTCCCTTTTCCCTTCAGAATTGGGGCAACTTCTTTTTAACGAAATTGAGGTGTCCATGTTATTACTGGCCCCCAAGGACCCACCCGGACCACCCTCTCCTTCGTCCTTGTCTCCTGACTCTGAGTCAGTCTCCCACTCTGAGGACCCAGCATCCCCAGAGGATAGAGACTCGGCGCCCCCTGCAGGCTGCTCCGCCGCCACCTCCAGAACCCCACCCTCAGCCTCTCCTTCCGAGGAGGCGATCTCATCGAGGGTGAGGAACCGGTTGGAAAGCTCAACCAGAGGGGAGGAAGTTTTCCCTTCCTTAGGTACCTTAGATACGCCGCGTTTTTTCTTTTTCTGCTTGCGCTTATTTTCTAGCCAAATCCTGTTATCCTCATCCATACTCTCATAATGGGAGGACGTGGAGGACATGGCACCTTTCTCGCGCTCCATCCTCCTGACCTCCTCATCCAACTCATCATCCCTCAGGGCCTCAGTAGCATGACCAGCCTCTGAGGAAGGTGTATTAATCGCACATGTCCCGTGTATTATCAGCACAGGTCATAGTATTATCAGTATAGTTCATGTATTTATCAGTACTGGTCAAGTATTACGGTACGGGTTTTTTCCGTGTATTATCATTACGGGTCGTGTTTATTAGTATAGGTCAGTGTATTATCAGAGCAAGAGTCAATTTAATTATCAGTACGTGTTGATTATTATCAAATCAATCAGTGTATTATCCTACGTTCAGTGTATTATCAGTACAGGGTCATGCATTATCATTACAGGTCATTGTATTATAGTCAGGTCATTGTATATTAGTACAAGTCAGTGTATATCAGAACGGGTCAGTGTATTTCAGAACGGGTCGTGTATATCAGTACAGGTCAGTGGTATTATCAATCAGGTCAGTGGTATTATCAGTGCAGGTCAGTAATAATTACCAGTAATGGTCAGAGATTTATCAGTACTGGTTCCAGAGTATTACCAATGTAGGTCAGTGTTTATCATTCAGTTCCCAGTAATTTATCAGTACAGGTCAGTGTTATTAATCAAGTACACCGGTCAGTGTAATTTGAGTACGTGTCATTGTATTATCAGTACAGGTCAGTGTATTAATCAGTACAGTCATTGTATTATTGGTAAGGTCAGGGTTTATCAGTACGGGTCAGTGTAATTATCAGTACAGGCAGTGTATTAGGAGTACGGGTCAGTGTAATTATCAGTACAGTCAGTGTATTAGCAGTACAGTCCTTTGTATTATTGGTTACAGGTCAGTGTTTTTATCAGTAAAGGGTCCGTGTATTAATCAGTACCCGGTCATTGTATTATTGGACAGGGTCAGTGTATTAGCATATACGGGTCAGTGTTTTAATCAGTAAGGTCCAGTGTAGTATCAGTACCGGTCCTTGTAATTATTGGTACAGGTCAGTGTATTTACAGTTAACGGGACCAGTTTTTTATCAGTAAGGGGCAGTGGTATTATCAGAGCAGGTCAGAGTATTATCATACAGGTCAGTATATTATCATACGGTCATTTATTATCAGTAACGGTCAGTGTTTAGCAGTCAGGTCAGTGTATTATCATTAGCAGGTCCGTGTATTATCAGTACGGGTCAGTGGTTTAAAATCAGTCAGGGGCAGTGAATTTATCAGTACCAGGTCTGTGGTAGTATTGGTACAAGTCGTGTATTTCGTACGGGGTCAGTGTATTATCATACCGGTCATTGTATTATTGGTACAGGTCAGTGTATTATCAGTACGGGTCAGTGTTTTATCAGTAAGGGTCAGTGTATTATCAGTACCGGTCATTGTATTATTGGTACAGGTCAGTGTATTATCAGTACGGGCCAGTGTTTTATCAGTAAGGGTCAGTGTATTATCAGAGCAGGTCAGAGTATTATCAGTACAGGTCAGTATATTAAATCAGTACGGTCAGTATATTATCAGTACGGGTCAGGTATTAATGCAGTAGGGTTCAGTATCTTATCATACAGGTCGTGTATTATCAGTCAGGTCATTGTCATTATCAGTACGGGGTCAGTGTTATTCATTACAGGGCAGTGTATATCAGTGCAAGGCCAGTGGTATTAGCAGTACTGTCATTGTTTTTTATCATTAGGGTCAGTGTATTATCAGTTACAGGTCTGTGTATATTGGTTACAGGTCATGTATTAGCAGTACGGGTCATGTTTTAAAATTCAGTACGGGTCAGTGTATTTCAGTACAAGGTCATTGTATATGGTACGTCATGTATTATCATATGGTCAGTGTTTTATCAGTAAGGGTCAGTGTATTATCAGAGCGGTCAGAGTATTATCAGTACAGGTCAGTGTATTATCAGTGTCAGGTCATGGATTAATCATTACAGTCAGTGTATTATCAGTAGAGTCAGTGTATTATCAGGTACGGGTCATGTATTATCGTAGAGGCAGTGATATTCAGTACAGGTCAGTGTATTATCAGTACGGGTCAGTGTAATTATCAGTACAGATCATGTATTATCAGTACTGGTCAGTGTATAATCAGTACAGATCATGTTATTATCAGTACAGGTCAGTGTAAATTACAGAGCAGGTCAAGTAATTAATCAGTACGGGTCAGTGTTTTTTCAGTACGTCAGAGTATTTATCAGTAAGGGTCAGTGTGATCATTAACTGGTCAGAGTAATTATATCAGTACGGGTCTTGTAGTATCAGTAAGGGTCACGTGTGTATCAGTACACTGGTCAGTATTATCAGTACGGGTCAAGTGTATTATCATACCGATCAGATGTATTATCATAACAGGTCAGTGTAGTATCAGTACGGGTCCAGTGTGGTAATTATCATACAGATCAGTGTATATCAGTACGGTCAGTGTATTATCAGAGCGGTCAAGTATTATCATTGCAGGTCAGTTATTATCAGGGCGGGTCAGTGTATTATCATGCGGGTCAGTGTCTTATCATTGCGGTCAGTGTAATGATCAGTACGTCATGTTTACGAGCCAGCAGAGTATTATCAGTAAGGGTCAGTGTTTTATCAGTACGGGTCAGATTCTTATCAGTAGGGTCAGTGTGTTCTCAGTACTGTCAGAGTATAATCAGTCGGGTCGTGTAGTATAAGTCTAGAGCCTCTATGTGATGGACGTGTAGCCAACAAGCGCGCAGCACTGAGACCTCTATGTGATGGACGTATACTTAACTCATTCAGGGCCCCATTAACCGCCAGCGCCAGAACACCTTGTATTCCTGACCACCGTCCTGCCATAGGCCCCCACCAACACTGACCCCCAGGTTACACTGACGGGTCCCACTATCTCGATGGTCAGCAGCGGCCGGTCCTAGCCCTTTGTGTGCTGTGGACTACCAGTCATGTTGATTGGTGGGACCGTTCATTTTGCAAGGTCCTTACCCTGGAGGTCACTCAGGAGAGGTCAACGCTCTCTTACTCACAATGGTCGGAGTCATCGACTCGATTCCTGGCACCAGGCTGTAGTAGTCGGGTGTCTGTTCGGTATAGCTTCTTCGGTCGCTGGAGTCCTTCAGACGCCTCGGTCACGCTGACGGTTTCCACTCTGCTCAATCTGCCTTCAGCTCTTCTCCTCCTCTTCCTCCTGCCGCAGCATTACCCCCGCCTCCCGACCTAACCGTGTCCTTCCCCAGGGAGGTCTGCTGAGGTCCCCCTCATTTGATCTCCACCTCTCGTAGAGGTCCTCGGTTGCTCCCACAGCAAGGGCGGCAGAGGTCTCATAGAGAATGGGGTCCTTGACTGATGGTGGTCCTGGTCCCTGCTCTCTTCTGGAGGTTTTACGGTGCTCGTAGTGATGTACTGTCCCCCAATGTTCCCTGCCCCATTGTGGTCCACAGGACGAGGCTGCACCACGCCGGGTTGCCGGTAAGCCCCTTCCTGTCCTCCGCAGCATACGTACCGCCGCGATCAGGACCAGGACCTCCCAGTGGGATACAGATCAGGCTAAACGGTCAATCTTTGGGAGCGGGCATACAGGAGGTCCTGGGGACGTCCAGGATCTTTTGCCACTGACTTCTTTTGGAGAGGTCAGGTGACGTCCTCCAGCAGGAGCCGGGTGGCGTTTGGCTCGGATTTTGGTTGGCTTCAGCTGGTCATAAGATGGCCGCAGAGCAGTCCGTGACGTTGTTGAGGAAACTAAGGGTGGTGAGGAAGGCTTGAGGAAGGCCCCGGGGAGGGCACCAAGGCGTTTATAGCTTAGGGTGAAGCTCCTCCATTGCGTTGGACAACTTGTAAAAAGTTTGCAGGCAATGACGCACATGTTAACTCCAGGTGGAGGACCCCAGGTGGGGCGCGTGGCTCAGAAACCCTCCGACGATGCTCCAGGTGGTTTTGGCTGAGGGTCAAAACCTCCAGGAGCTTCTGGTTTTCTTCTTTCCCCCTCAAGTCGCGATCTCCTGGATCCCTGGATCTGGAGGAGGTCATGGACCCCGGAGGCCGGGGAGGTGAAGAGGCTCCACTCCCAACTGCTTGACTTATAGGGGGTCAGGTTATGCAGCAAAGGGCAGGGGTCATCATCGACCAGTCCCTTCCCTCCTCCAGAACGGTGCATAAGCCGGTCCCCTCTGCGATATCCTCCCGCCGAGGGCCCCGATTATACCAAACAGAGGAGCCCGGAGCCCCCGAAACTTAGAGCTGAAAGATACATGGCCTCGGTACAATGTAAAGATTCAAATTTAAGTCACCCCCATTTCACTAAAAGACTAAGCCAAATCCCAAGGTGGGGATAGCCGAGGGCCCAACGACAGTGGGGCTCTGGTCTTAGATTACATCAGGGCCCCCACACTATTAGCGCACAGGACAGAGGCCGACCTCACTCAGACATGATGGTGTTGAAAAGTCAGGAGGCAAAATCAGGTGGCACCCGCAGCACCGCCCCCCCCGAGCGAACTGCGGGAAGTAAAGGGTTAAATTCATGCACAGCATAGGGGGAGACTGATTACCAGAGAAGGCCTGCGGCTCCCTGTTTATCAGCCACTTCATCCGAGGAGAGGTGCTGTAACAGGGGATACAATCTATTACTCGCTGTTATCAGCCATTTCATCCAGGGAAGGGACTGTACAGGGTGAATACAATCTATTGATCTCTGTTATCAGCCATTTTCTCCCGGAGGAGAGAGACTTTACGGTGGATCCAATCTATTACTCTCTGTTATCAGCCCATTACAATCCCCTGGCGAGGAGACTGTAAGTGGGGATACAATCTATTACTCTCTGTTATCAGCCAGTTCATTCATCCCGGGGAGAGGGACTGTACAGGGGGAACAATTATTATACTCTCCTTTTATCAGCCGTTCATCCCGTGAGAGGATACTGTACGTTGGATCAATCTATTTAAACTCTCTGTTATCCAGCCATTCATCCTGAGAGATAGACTGGGTACAGGGGAATACAATTAAATGACTCTCTGGTTATCAGCCATATAACCTGGGAAGAGGAGACTGTACAGAGGAAATACAATCTATAACTCCTCTGTTTCATACGTCTTCCGGGTGGGAGTGATGTACAAGGGGATACATTCGATTAATCCTCTTTATCAGCCATTTCTCCCGGGAACCGGTAGACTGTACAGGTGGGGATCAATCTATTCTCTCTGTTTTATCATCCTAACTTGCTGATACGGGACAACAGCTGTAATTTTTGCTGTATAGAATTATTCAGTCTTGAGTGTTCCTCTTTGTTATGGTAGTCTTGATTTCGGATATTCCCTGTGGTAGTGTCAAAACTCTTAAGAATATCACAATAACTGCAGTACATGATCTGTGACCTCTAAAGGTCTCGCTCCCTCACCTGGGTGTCCCCTGCCGCTCCACACTCACATTGTAACACGATCCAGGTGAGGAGTGCAGGCGGGCAGATTTCCTACGTACCTTGTTGGGGGCCATGTAGCAGTATGTGAGGGATCACCACAGTGAATCTCCTGGCACACCAGGGGTTAGACCACGTGACAGTGAATGGGGACTCCATAGCGATGAGATACACAGCGGCAGCTTCTGAGTCGCCATGATAACCGCTGCAACCATAGGGGTTGGGTTACATCGAGGCCCACTAACCATCACAGGCCTCACCCCGTTCTAGACAGGAACACAAGTCCCATCAGCTCTGGCCACTTAATATAGATATGTCCTGCAGAGGACAGCTCCCTATCTCCAAGTCCTTAACTTTCGTTTAGACTTTGTATCGCCATTGTCAAGATATCTGCTTCCTGTAAACTGGTGTACACTCCTAAACCCCTGAAGCTCCTAAAATCCAGTGAAGATACTTCTCATAGCTGAAAATATCCATGTATCTGGACCGAATGACTTTACACAAATCCTCCTCCTGGCCTGATACTTGTTACAATGTATCAGTGCAGGTAAATGTATCATACAAAAGATTTTCTATACACTGAGTCAAGGTAACAAATGTTCAGCTCTCAGGCATTTTGTTATTCACTGACAGCAAGCAGAGATTGTGAAAGAGGTGGAACTAACCAGTTCCAGCAGTTTATTGGGGTCTCTGGGGGGTTGGATGTGACCCCCAATCAGAGACTTCACAGGATGAGAGGGTTTTATCTCCAGCTGTTTCTGACTCCTAGACACACTTCTTTGCCCCTGTCCCCCCCATGATAACACTCCTGCTTATGTGTTCCACTGGTTTCCTTTTAGCCCACTTTTCTTAATTTACAGTCCAAAACATTGTCCTCCCTTGCGTCCATGGAGTATTATTAAATTTAAGCTCCTTGTCCCATATAAGGACCTCGGAGAGTTAGATCACTTCTTCCCAGCGCAATCCTGTGGAGACCCTGGATCGGTTTGTAATAACTGTGTATGATAGGATAGTAGATTGAGAGCTCCTGGGTCAGGAATGATGGAGTTATACACTGTGTATTTAGGAATAATTAGATACTGACTCCTGGGGTCAGGGATGATGGGAATGATATACTGTGTATGACAGGAATATTAGATAGTGACTTCCTGGTTCAGGAATGATGGGAGTTATATACTGTGTATGACAGGCATATTAGATAGTGAGCTTCTTGGGGTCAAAAATTGAATGGTAGTGATATACTGTGTATAATAGGGATATTAGTAGTGAGCTCCGGTCAGGGATGATGGGAGTATATACGGTTTATAATAGGGATATTAGATAGTGAGCTCCTGGGATCGGGATTATTGGAGTGATATACTGTGTTGGCACAGAATTTAGATTGTTAGCTCCTGGGTCAGGAATGATGGAAGTGATATACTGTGTATGACTAATTTAGATTGTGAGCTCCTGTGTGTCAGGGATGATGGGAATGGATAACGTGTTAATGACAGCAATATTGATTGTGAGCTCCTTGGGCAGTGGATGATTGGAGTGTATACTGTGTATAATAGGGAATATTAGATCTTGAGCTGCTCCTGGGTCAGGGTGATGGGAGGTGATATACTGTGTATGACAGGAATATTAGATTGTGAGCTCCGGGGGTCCACAAAGGATGGGAGTGTTACGGTTGCTGGGATCAAGATTAGATTGCAAGCTCCTGGGGTCATTGTGTGTTGTGTGGGGTTAGTCTTGGCACAGGGTGAGGGTATGCAGGATGTGATTCCATGATTGTTGCGTTGCTCAGGGTTTACAGAAAAAGGGTACATTACTTTCTCCTACCCTTGCCCCATAATCCGGATTTAGGTCCGGTCCGGGGGCCTAATCCCTGTTGGTGCCCTGGCTCCTCCGCTTTGCCTGTGTATTTGCAGCCTATCCACCCCCTGCTGTCTCGCCCTCTCCTCTTCTCTTCCCCTCTTCCCCCTCCTTCTCAGCCAAACCCTATCAGTCCCTCTCTAACCTCCTCTTTCCCCAGCGGGAACAGGTAAAAAACTGCACTTTGTCCAGAAGACAGGGTTAAATAAACATTCACCTGTGACAAGAAGTGAACATTGTGGGTGGAGCGCTGATACATGTTAATATACAGTGATACCTGTGTAATATACAGGTGATACATTTGGGTAATATACAATGCGATACTGTGTATATAGAGTCTATAACACATGGAACAATCATATCCTCCTATTGTGATGAGCACCGATGTGGCTCCAGCGCCTCACCTGCTCTATAACATTACACCACAGTCTAGGGAAACTATCTTTGTTTCTCGCCCTGGGGTGTGTTGTCTATCACCAGTGGCTGGTAGGGGAATGCTGACATATGGGGTTTATATGTCATACCCTGAGAAACCACTCACCCTGTACCTGCTGAATTAGTCACTATCATCCCAGCTGCACTCCCTATTCTGCTGCTGGTGCAGTCACTGTGTACATACCTGACATTTACTATCCTGTACTGGATCCTTATTACATCCTGTTTATACCCAGAGCTGCCCTCCATTTCTGCTGCTGGTGCAGTCACTGTGTACTACATGACATTACTTTATCCTGTACTGATCCGAGTTCATCCTTATATACTCCAGAGATGCAACTCACTATTCTGCTGCTGGGGCAGTCACTGTGTATACATGACATTACTTAGCCTGTACTGGATCCTGAGTTACAAATCCTGTATTAATACTCCAGAGCTGGGCACTTCACTCACTATTCTGCTTGCTTGGTGCAGTCCTGTGACATACATGACATTACTTATCCTTCTGATCCTGAGTTATACATCCTGTAGTATCCCCAGAGCTGCCTTCACTATTCTGCTGCTGGTGCAGTCCCTGTGTACATACATGACATTTACTTATTCCTGTCACTGATCCTGAGTTACATCCTGTAATTATAGTCCAGAGGCTGCCTCACTATTCTGCTGCTGGTGCATCACCGGGTACATACAATGACATATTACTTATCCTGTACTGTCCCTTGAGGTTACAATCCTGTAATTATCTCCGGAGCTGCACTCACTATTCTGCTGCTGGTGTAGTCACTGTGTACATACATGATATTACTTTATCCTGTACCTGATCCTAGTTCCTCCTGTATTAATACTCCAGCTGCACTCACTATTCTGCTTCTGGTGCAGTCACTGTGTACATACATGACTTACTTATCCTGTTACTGATTCCTGAAGTTACACCCTGTATTATATACCCCAGAGCTGCAACTCACTATTCTGCTGCTGGTGCGTCACTGTGTACTACATGACAGTACTTTATCCTGTACTGATCCTGAGTACATCCTGTCTTTAACCCAGAGCTGGCACTCACTATTCTGCTGCTGGTGGCAGTCACTTGTGTACATACATGTGAATTACTTATCCTGTACTGATCCTGAGTTACTCCTGTATTAAACCCCAGAGCTGCACTCACTATTCTTCTTTCTGCTGGTGCAGTCCGTGTACATCATGACATTTACTTAGCTTACCTGATCCTGAGTTACATCCGTAATTATACCCCAGACTGCCTCACTATTCTGCTGCTGGTTCAGTCACTGTGTACATACATGAACTTACTTATCCTGGTACTGATCCTGAGTTACAAATCCCTGTATTATTACCCCAGAGCTGCACTCACTATTCTGCTCCTGGTGCAGTCACTGTGTCCATACGGACATTACTGATCCTGTACTAATCCTGAGTACTCCTGTATAGAACCCCAGAGCTGCACTCACTATTCTTCTTGCTGGTGCAAGTCACTTGTACATACATGACATTACTTATCCTGTACTGATCGCCTTAGTACATCCTGTATTATACCCAAGCTGCAGTCACTATTCTGCTACTGGTGCATCACTGTGGTACATACATGACATTAAATCATCATTACTGATCCGTGATGCAGTCAGTGTAGTCCGCACCCTGCAGGATACATGTATACAGTGTATGTAGGAGGAAGCCCCCTGGCTTGGTAGAGCTGTGCCTACTCCCTCCTGACACTCGAGCTATTCCCTTGGAGTCTCATCACATTCCGGTTTGGACAGTGCTAAATTATTTGTTTCTTTTCCTGCTTGATTTTGTGTGTGCAGGCTCCTATACGAGGTCATCTACCTCTGCTTGCTGTCATCTCACATCAGGGCTATCTGCTGTGTCTTTCCCCCCCTGTGGAGCGTTCTCGTTATCACTCACTCCACCATGCTTTACTACCCTGCACTCACAGTCGATGGTGACAGGTGGAGCGCTGGAAGAGTTACAGGAGGGAAACCTTGTAAGTTTATATCATGCGCTGGAGTGGGTAATCATTGGCCATCTCCCAGCCAATCAGTGGGAGAAGGCCAATCATAACGGCTCGAAATTCCTCAATATTGACCTAAAGGAGCACAACCGGAATCTGCGACCATCGCATATGCAGCGCATTGCTCCTACTCCTGACTGATGTACAATTAAATTTCCTGCAGATTATTACCAGCACTGACGCACTATGGATCTGCGAACATTGCAACCCTACCTCCAGTCCCAGTATCCTGCAGATTATACAACCTGCACACTATGGGATCTGCAAAACATGCTCCCCTACCTCCAGTCCTCATATACCTGTCAGATTATTACAGCACAAGCAGCATTAGTGATCTGCGCAGAACATTGCCCCCTACACCCTCCCGTCCTCATATATCCTTCAGATTATTACAGCACTGGTAGCACTAGGGAAATCTGCAGAACATTTCACCCCTACCTCAGTCCCTCATATAGCCTTCGATTATTACAGCACTAGGGATCTGCAGAACATTGCTCCCTCCTCAGTCCTCATATATTATCCTGCAGATTATTCCAGCACGGAGCACTAGGGATCTGCAAACATTGCTCCCCTACCTCCAGTCCCATATATCCTGCAGATTATTACACACGGCACAATAGGTCTGCGAACATTGCACCCCTACCTCAGTCCTCATATATCTGCAGATTATTACAGCACTAGGGATCCTGCATAACATTGCTCACCTACCTCCAGTCCTCCATTAATATCCTGCATTATTAACCGCACTGGGAGCCTAGGATCGCAGAACATTTCAACCCCTACCTCCAGTCCTCATATCTCCTGCTATTCTACAAACAACAACTGGCAGCACTAGGGATCTGAAGAACAATTGTCCCTAAACCTCCATCCTCATATCTCCTGGCAATTATTACAACCTGTCAGCACTAGGGATCTGCAGAATATGCTCCCCTACCTCCAGTCCTCATATATCCTGCAATTATTGCGCACTGACAGCACTGGGGCCTGCAGAACATTGCACCCCTACTCCCTCCTCACTTATGTCCTCATATATCCTGCAGAGTATTACAGTAAGTGGCGCACTAGGGATCTGCAGAACATTGCTCCCCTACCTCCATCCTCATATATCTGCCGATTTTACAGCACTAGGATCTGCAGAACTTACTCTGCCCCCTGGTTTGGGGTACTGGGCTGTGGTAATCGTCCGCATGACACAATCCTTGTAGTCTGTTCCCTCTGGGGTCATAAAGAGATTCAACGACAGCGTGTTGGAGTCAAATCGAACTCTACATTCTAGGGAGGGCTCATTCACACAACCTTTCTGCAGGCAGTGATCTGGTTGCATGTTTTGTGACCAGAAAAAAGATCAACAGCCCCCTATAGACCTTTATGGCTTTTTGATCGGTGGCCCACCATAAAGTTTTGGACATTGTTCTGTCCTTGGCAAGATTTTGCAGTGCGGCCGCTTGTCTGCCCTATGGAGTTAAACTTGATGACGAGCCTTGCGGTAACGGGTCCGGTCTGGGTGAGGCCCTTATGGGGGGCGCGATCTAGGGTTGGACTTGAGGTTACTGATGTCTTTTTTCCAATCTATTTAACTGGGATTTAATAAGAATTACTGGACTGTTCTTTAATGGCTTTTTTTTCACAACTGATCCAGTGGAAAAATATTTCGAGCCGGTCCCTATTGTGTGTTTCTCCGACAACATTGGATCAGTGGAAAAAAAATGATGAATTCAAACCATTAAAGAGCGGTCCAGTATTCGACAATAGGACAATGAATAGTTAGAAAAAGACATCACGCCCCCATTAAGCCCTACGAATTTGATGGCGGCTATATAAAGAAAGATTATTATTATTATGAATCCACCTATTAATCCACCTCATTCTGCAATGATCTAGAGGACGGCAAAAACCTGCAAGGACATTGACCCAAAACCGGGAAAAATTCCTTCCCAACCCCTAATATGGCAACAGAACACCTCCCTTGACTACAAACTACTTATAAGAGTCCTTATTTCCATACAAATGGGGGTCATTTACGAAGGGCCCGATTCGCGTTTTCCGCGCCGTGATACCCGAATATTTCCGATTTGGCGCCGATTTTTCCCTGATTTTGCCCGGGATTTTGGCACGCGGGTGTCGCTTGTGGCTCAATTGGGCGGCGGCTGCACGCGACGGAAATTGGGGGGAGCGTTGCCGAACGCAAACCCGACGGATTCGGAAAAACCTACGCAGAACTTGCACTTTACCTCACCAGGCAATAGGCCCGGTGGAACTTGAGTTGCATTTCGGCAGGCCTCGGGGAACTTAAGCCAGGCAGCGCCACCCTTGGAGGACTACCTTTAGTGCAACCCGGCCGACCCAATCCACCGCCAAACTCGCCGCTGGCTCGCGACATGGACCGGGTAGTCAATCTGCCCCATGTGATTATTGCTCCCCAGACTCCAGGCCTCTCCTCATCATGTCAATCGATGAAAATTACAATGTGAATAGCCCTTAATCTCATAAAATGAGTAGGGTAGGAGAGATAAGAGGGATCTATAGAGCAGTGGGATAGGTTACATTTTATAATGGTCTAGAAGTAGGTCTGTGCTGAGGAATGGTTTAATATTGATACTAATTCATCTCAGTGATTTAGGAGCTGGGGATGCGTCTTATCTTAAAACGGTTTTATTAATTATTTTTTTCCAAAAATAAATACATATTGTACACTGAAAACAGCATGTATACAGTAAGTCCTTTCCCACAAATCTCCCAGCTGGGCTGACCCGGCCATTGCTGCCGTCAGTCCTGTAATTGGCGTCACAATAAATACCTCTGATCTTGTTTTTATCTTGTTTCTTAGTAAACTGTGTCTGTTTTAGCACAATCTCAACCGTGGTATAAGGAAATTATCAATCTCCATAAAGGAAAACATGTTACATGTCGTGTGAGTGTAACACCACAGGACCCCCTCATCCCTAGCCCCAATATAAGTCAGAGTTTATTCTTTTGTGTATATATTAAGGACATTTGAATTTCTCCAGTTCTTGTTATGACTATTAATTAGTGAAATATTCCAACTTATGTCCAGAATTAAGAAAGGGATCTACTATCTGAAGTCTATTATAATACGCATTCATTGCTGACAATGAGATAATCGATTTGTGAATCCCATTGAGATGGCAGAACTGGACAACTCCAACAGATGATAGATCTGACATAGAAAGAGATGATAGAGCTGGAGGGTCCTTATAGAGATGATAGAGCTGGAAACTCTAAAATAATAGAGCTGGCAGTCCCATAGAGATGATGAGCTGGGCATTCCCATATAGATGATAGAGCGTTGGCATTCCCATACATATGATAGACCTGGGAAGTCCCATGAGATGACAGGCTGGACATCCCTTAGAGATGATAGAGCGGGACCTCTCATAGAATCTAGAACCAGACAGTCCCATAGAGATGGTAGAACGGGACTCCCATAGAGAATGCAAGAGCTGGACTGTTCCATGAGATGATACAGATGGACATTCCCCTAGAGATGGTATAGCTGGGAGTCCCATCGAGATGGTAAAGAGCTGGGCAATCTCATAAGATTATAGAGCTGACGTCCCCATGGAGTTGATAGATCTGGGAATTCCCATCGAGTTGCTAGAACTGGACAGTCCCATAGAGATGTAGACCTGGACAGTCCCATAGAGATGATAGAGCTGGCAGTCCCTTAGAGATGATAAGCTGACAGTCTCATAGAGATGCTAGAACCAACAGTCCCATGAGATGGTAAAACCTGGACAGTCCATCTCATGAAATGATAGAGCTGGACAGTCGCTCATAAGATGATAGAGCTGACAGTCCCTAGAGATGATAGAGATGGACGTCCCCTAGAGATGGTAGAGCTTGGGTAAGTCCCCTAGAGATGGTAAGAGCTGGGCAATCTCATAGGTATTATAAGCTGGACAGTCCCATGAGTTTGCTAGATCTGGGAAGTCCCATAGAGATGCTAGAACTGGACAGTCCCATGGAGATGTATAACCGGACAGTCATAGAGATGATAGAGCTGGACAGTCCCTTAGAGATGATAGAGCTGGACATTCTCATAGAGAGGCTAGAAGCCAGACAGTCCCATGAGATGGTAGAACTGGACAGTCTCATGGAAATGAATAGAGCTGGACATTCTCATATAGATTGTAGAGCTGGACAGTCCTTAGAATGAAGAGATGGACATCCCCATAGAGATTCTAGAGCTGGGCAGTCCCATTACAGATGAAGACCTGGGAAGTCTCATAGAATGATAGAGCTGGACAGTCCTTATAGAATTATAGAGAGGACAGTCTCATAGAGATGATAAGCTGGACAGTCCCTTAAGATTATAGAGATGGACATGTCCCTTAGTGAGATTAAGTCCCTTGGGCCAGCTTCTCCTGAATGTCCGAGTATCTTGGAGTCTTCTGGGGTGAGTACTGAGAATTAGCTTGGTGATCGCCTCTTTTGATTTTCACATTCGATTGTGTATGAATTCTTTTGAATCTCTCTCCTCTGGTCCATTGTGGAGTTTAATGAAAGTATTTTTTGATGTCGGTGACATAGCACTTCACCTTCAACCGAGTCACCGTCTGGCTACAGATGAGCCCTTTGACCCCAAAAGGAGGAAAGCCTGCTTCGCCTTGGCACTGTGAGCCGGTCCTTATTTGGTTCAGACAAAACAATGTCCAATACAGATTCATCAACTAAAGTAACAGTCAAACTAACAACACAAATACACACAATCAAAACCTTTGGTTGAAGACATTCGAAGCTCGACTGGAGAATTTGATGCACTACAAGCACAAGATGAGACGGGACTGGGACTACTGTCTGCCAGGGCGGGCTTGTGTGACTATTTGGTTTCGTGTTTGGGTGGGCACTTGGCCACATTGGCCAAGGGAATGGACTATTTGGTTTTGATTTTTATGTACTCCAGCTAGGTTCTGGTGCTGAATTGCTGATCTTAGTTCTGTGGGTGTGCTTTTAATGACTATGCTTTGTTCTGGTGATGTAATTAATGTACAAACTTGTTTTTAGTCCCTGTATTTATTGTAAGTATAGACTTAGTTCTAGTTAGGTTGATGGATTTATGGTATGATTTTGGATCTGGTGCTGTATTTATTGGTATTAATCTTGGATCTGTGCTGTTTCATGGTAGATCTTGTTCTGGTACTGTATTATTATATGGTCTTGGATCGGTTGCCTGTATTTTTTATATGATTCTTGCTTTGGTACTGATTTATGATATGATCTTGCTCTTGTGCCTGTATTTTATATGATCTTGCTTTGTTCTGTATTATGTTGATTTTGGATCTGTGCTGTATTATGTATGATCCTTGGGTCTGGCGCTGTATTTCTTGTATGACCATTGGCTCTGGTTTCTGTACTTATTGTATAATCTTGGATCGTGTGCTTGTAATTTTTGATAGATCTTGGATCTGGTGCTGTATTTTATGATTGACTTTGGCTCTTGTGCTGTATTTATGTGAAGACTTGGCTCTTGTGCTGTATTTATGGTATGATCTTGGCTCTCGTGCTGTATTATGGTATGATCTTTGCTCATGTTGCTGTAACTTATTGTATAACTTGATCTGGTGCTGTCTTTATGCTTGATTTTGGATCTGGTGCTGTATTTATGGTATTCTGGATCTGGTGTCTGTATTTATGTAGCTCTTGATCTGGTTGCTGTATTTATGGTATATTTTGGATCTGGTGCTGATTTTATGTATGATTTTTTGATCTGGTGCTGTATTTGGTATGATCTTGGGATCTGGTGCTGTATTTAAATGGTATGATTTTGGATCTGGTGCTGTATTTATGTATGATTTTGGATCTGGGCTGTATTTATATGATATGATTCTTGGCTCTGGTGCTGTTAATTTATATGTGATCTTGAGCTGGTGCGGTTTTTGGTATTATCGTTGGATCTGTGCGGTATTTATGATGTATCTTGAATCTGGTTGCTGTATTTTTATGGTATGATCTTGGATTCTTGTGCTGTATTTATGGTATGATCATTGGATCTGGTTGCTGTTATTTTAATGGTATGATCTTGATCAGGTGCTGTCTTAGGATATGGATATGGAGTCTGTTGCTATTTTGTCACACTCCCTGAGAAGCGACTACGAAACGTACGTCGGGTGCTGTGGTGGTTTCTGGTATTTTGAACACCATTGGTAGCACTTGTGGGTTACATTGTGGCCCCGTTTGGGCATTGGTACTGTCCTTTTAATAATTTTAATTTTGAACTCTCCTTCTGTCTACATATTTATAGTATAATAAATGGCAAAGTCACAATATAATTTTAAACCTGGGGATAGTTGTGGCGTTATGGGGGATGTATTTAATATATGTGGGGTCACATTGATCAGTTTGTGTGTGGGGGTAACAATTAGGAGCCACATGTTGTCATCTCGTTAGTCCTGGTAACATTATACTGTAAAGTGATTGTGGTAATGTTTAGTGCGCAGTGTGGGAGATGTGCGCAGCGATAAGCTATTACAAGACACGGACTAACCAACCTTGTCGTGTGGTGACACACTTCACCAAGTCTAGTATTATTTCCAGTTTCCAGTGATACAAGTCTTATGGTGCTTGTGATCATTATTATACTCCGAGCCTGCACTCCACTATTCTGCTGCTTGGTGCATCACTGTGTACATACTGACATTACTTATCCTGGACTGATCCTGAGTTCAATCCTGTATTACTCTCCAGAGCTGCCCTCACTATTCTCTGCTGTGCAGTCACTGGTGTACATACCTTAAACATTACTTATCCTGTAACGATCCTGAGTTACATCCTGTATATACCCCAAGCTGCACTCACTATTCTGCTGCTGGTGCAGTCACTGTGTACATACTGACATTACTTATCCGTACTGATCCTGAGTTACCATCCCTTAAATCGTTTATTTATATAAAATGAAAACATAACCAACATAAACATAAATGAAGTCCATAACTTCTGGCAAAATAATTACAACAAATATATCGAAAATAAACTTCCTAAAAACCTCCTGGCCCGCCACACACCCCACCACCTACTCACAATGAGACAACCAAACCCTCACACCAGTCCCCACCTAATTTTTTTATTTATTTTATTTTTTTTTAATTTTTTTTTTTTTTTTTTATATATATATATATTTTTTTTCCCATAAATAACTAAATATACAACGCAAAAAAAGACATAAAACAGGAATAAAAACATAATATAACTAACTAATCCCACCCCACGCCCCCATCACCCTCCCCCCAGACACTGTTCTAACGTCCAAAGTTTGCGCTTAATAGTCCAGACCAGTGCCCAGGTCATATAGTCCACATCCCTTCCACCCCTCCCAACCTACACCCTAACACCAACACCCAAAACCAACCAGCCCTATATACACAAGAACTATACTAATATAACTATAACTAATACCCACTGTACACAAGATACAAACACATTAAACAAATCAACATACCAAAACCCAAACCACATAAAGCCCGTTCGGCGCCTGCAAGCCCCTCAATCACTATAATGCTCAGATACAAAACAAAATCTTAAGTGCAGCATCATCCCCAACACCAGGAGAGGAGATGAACAGACTAAGGTACACTAAAGGATAACCCCCTCCAAAGGAGAGAGGCCCTCCCCGTGCCCAGCCTCTCATGCTCCAGAAGAGCGCACCTTCACCACGTTCACCCGAATGTTCCTACCACCTCATCCACCGTGAGGATTCTAACGCTGCGTCATACTAACACGCGTGCGTTCCACGTGTGTACCTTACCCACTAGACTGACTATGAAACGTGCAGCGGTCCCGGCCACCCAGGCCTCTGAATGCTCCATAGGCCCACTACTCCGCATAGGAGAGACCGCGGCCAACACGGGCAATGGATGGAAGCGCCCACCCTGTTGTACACCTCTGTGTAGAGGGGCACTGAAGCAGAATGGTCCAATGCTCTCCAGCAGGCCACCGACTCCTCCCTGGGACAACCCCTTTCCTCGACTCCACACTTCAGATTGTCCCTCACACACAGCTTTCCTGGAAGCAGCGAGCGCCAAAGTTCAAGTCCCAAACCTTCAAGGGGATCCTGATGGAATTCAAAAAAGACCTAAACCCCCCCAAGATCCCGACTTGGGCAATCCCTGAGGGCCAGAAGGCTTCGGAAATTGGTCAACAGAACCCTTTTTCAGGAGTTTCGCTCGACATGGTCCCTGATCCCCACATTTCCCAGACCCACCGGCAATCAAACACCTTCATAACCGGGTATCGTCAGCCGGAATATGCCCTGGTGTTACGGAGATCCTTCACTCGCCCTCCTGTCTCCCATTCCTGGAAGAAAGGCCGAACCATCCCCTGCAGGAGTATACCCACGGAGAGGCCTCTCTTCCAAGTTTGCTACATTGAATCTTAAGAAAGGTATTCACTATGAACCCACGGGTTGACCATACCCAACCCTCCTTGTCTCCTCTGTGCGGTAGTACCTCCCGCTTGATTAGGTTCATCTATTCCCCCCTAAAAAAAAAACAGCTGGAAGAACATACTGTAACCCCGAGTCCAGAGGGGTTCTGGCAACATGCACACCTGCCCAGTTATATTCAGCAATGGCGCAGGTAAAGTTTTTTAATCAATTCCGCCTTTTCCCTGAGGTCAAGACCAACCTTCACTGGTCCCCACCCTCTGAAAGCGGCGATCTTAAGCCTGCCATCCCAGTTTTGCATGGGGTAATCCCCGGCCAAATTCGATGCCGAGAACTTTGCAGATTCTTGGGGCCTGGAAGAGGTCCGGGAGATCAAAAGCCTGGATCCCCTCTCCCAGCCAAGACCTCACACTTATCCCGGTTGATCTTGGACCCAGAAGCCTCTGATTAGGCTAGCGGTCAACCTCTGACATCACCCATCTGCGCCTCCCCTCTCGAGGACCAAAACAAACGGTGACATCATCAGCGTACGCTACCAACCCTTAGATTGCTTCCGGTGCCGCCTGGTCCATCCCGACTCCCACCAACTCTGCCCACATCCAACCCTCATAAGTATGGGTCCATCTGCGAACACGTATAAAGTGGGCTCAAGAGTCGACAACCCTGGCGACACCAGACCCCGACTCAAAAGAGCGGCCAATCCAACCGTTCCACAAGCGGGAACTCGTGCCCCTGCATACAAAACTTTCATCCAATTGACAACTCCCCCGCAGGGCCATAACCCAGAATGACATAACCAGAGGTACTCACTCGTGGTCCAACCTCAACGCTTTTTGCCTGATCCAAGGACAGCAAGTACCCCTTCCGTTACCACCGAGCCCTGCCTGCTCCACTGGCCTCCCGAACACAAAGCACATCACTATTACTGCGGCCGGAACAGAGCAAGTGCTGGGTCCCCAAAGGATGCCGGGGTGCAAACTGCACCAGCCGATAAACAGCACTTTGCCAAAACCTTCTGTCCGTAGTGAGAAGCGCATGGGACGCCAGTTTCTCAATACGAGATCGTCTACCCTTTGACAGGATGATCAGGGGCAGACCTCCTCATTGATTTCGGCCGAGCGGCCCAGGAAAGACACTCATTGAATACCTCAGTCAGAGGGGACCAAGGCTCCTTAAGGTCTTATAGAACCCTCAGATGTTAAGCCATTCGGACCCGGCGATTTCCTTGGGGCGAGCCTCTTCAATCGCCAGGCTACTTCCCTCTTTCCTCCCTGATCATCGCTGTCAAAACAGCAAGAGAGGGGTCTACTCTCTGGCTCAGGGACAGTTTTTTCACCAGAAACAAAACCGTATCCACAAATCCCGATCTAGATCCTTCCTGCCCCAAGAGGTGCGAGTAGATGACTGACACCTCCGACGCCTCTGATCTGGACCTTTTCAGGGATCCCTTACTGCAACCATTCCTGGACACTTTACCATTCACTGACATCTTGACAGTTTCTGTAGGGTTGGCGGGGTATTTTTTTCCCGTACTCCCCTCAAAACCCAAAGATGCGTGCTCTCGTACTGACAATACCTCTCAGCAGGATTTCACTCTGGAGATTTCCTCGAAACGACTACCTCCCGTCGAGACGATTCCTCGCGTTTCCTCCTCAGAGCCCTGATACAGGCGGTACTGTCCAGGCTCCTAGCTCGCGAGCGGCGGAAGAATCTCGCCACCCTTTTCTTGAGCTCTCCCACCACTCTGACTTACTGCTTACAAAGGGCCCAGCAATGGGTACACTTGCTCTGAAGAAAGTCCCTCAAGTATTGTCTTATCTCGCTTCTTCCAGGAGAGACGAATTGAGCTTCCAGTAGCCTCTTCCCATCCTGTGGTCTCTGCTAACATTCAGAAAAACAAAATTAGACGTGGTCGGAGAACTCCACCTCAACACGGACACGGCTTAAGAATGCTTCCTCCTTTAAAATAAAACCTGTCTATTCTATTCTATACCGCGTCAGCTACCCTATAATAGGTGAAGAACCCCGCTTGGCCTGGGGTGTGCCGGATGGGACACCACCAGGCCGAGCCTCACTAGCTATGGCTATTAAGAGCGACGCTATCATAATCGCTTTCTCTGGAACCTCCCCTATACTGGGACCTCGTGACAGCATTGAAGTCCCCTCCAAAGAACCCCTTCCGACTTGTAAAAATGTAGGGCTTGATCCTCATAAAGAGACCTTCCTGTCCACTGGGACTGGGGACCATAATTTTATTAGGCGCCGTTTCTTTGTCCCCTTCATGAGACATCCAGGCTCAGGCAACCTCAGGCCCTCCCCCATTTCTACCTCAATAACTCGTCGGCATCTAAACCAACGGCGCAGTAAAAGGACCGCCACTTTTCTCACTCTCCGCTATAAACGGCTCGGCCGCAGAGACCATAGGAAGGCCCCCCCCCCGTGTCTCCATTCCCTCTTAGCTTTATTAAACAAACAACAAACGCGCCAAATCGGGCCGCCTGGGTCTCTCCTGCAAAAATAAAATGTCGGCGTCAACACGCCGAGAAAATCAAAGGCCGCAAATCTAGCCGCATCAGGACTTAAATGCTGTGGCGACATTAATGGAAAAACGCCACCGTCAACGGAGTGGGTGCCGCCATCAGATTATTAAGTTTAGACGGCTTTTTTCCTACTTTTCCCTCCCCCGACTCTCCTCTGAAGATGCTGCCTTTTTTTTCCCTTTCCCTTCAGATTGGGCAACTTCTTTTTAGAAATTGAGGTGTCCATGTTTACTGGCCCCCAAGGAACCCCCTGACCACCCTCCTTCGTCCTTTTCTCCTTGACTCTGATCAGTCCCCTCCCCCTCTGAGGACCCGCACCCCAGAGGATAGAGACTCGGCGCCCCCTGCAGGCTCTCCTCCGCCACCCTCCAAACCCCACCCTCAGCCTCTCCTTCCGAGGGTCGATCTCATCGAGGTGAGGAACCGGTTGGAAAGCTCACCAGAGGGGAGTAAAGTTTTTCCTTCCTTCGTTACCTTAGATACCCCGCATTTTTTCTTGTTCCCTTCTGCTTGCGGCTTATTTTCAGCCAATCCTGTTATCCCTCATCCCTTACTCTCATAATGGGAGGACGTGGAGGACATGCACCTTTCTTTCTTCTCGCTCGCGCTCCATCCGTCCTGACCTCCTCATTCAACTCANNNTCATCATCCCTCAGGGCCTCAGTAGCATGACCAGCCTCTGAGGAAGGACCAAGGGTCACCCCAGCAACCTGAGGCTTCCCCAGTTCTCTCCCTTTTTGTCTGGCTTCAAGCCGCCTCAACTCAGAAGGTGACTTATTCTTGCTTTTCTTCACAGGCCCCTCAGCTCCTCCACCTCTGCTGGTACCTTCCCCAGCAGAAGCAACCTCATGGCTCTCCTCCACTGGGGTCACAACCGCATTGGCAAAGGAGCGAGGACAACGGCTGAAAGGGTGTCCGAGCTCACCACACAGGTTACACCTAATGTCCTTACAGGATGCAGCGAGATGACCTAGCCCACCACACAAAGCGCACTTCTGCACTTGGCAGCTGGCGCTAAAGTGTGTGGGGTCACCGCACCTGTGACAGACCTTCGGCTGCCCCTGGTAGAAAATCAGGATTCTGTCCCGCCCAAGAAAGGCTGAAGAGGGAATGTGGGCGACTGTGCCGCCTGAACACTTCAACTTCATCATGAAGGTCCAGGCCCCAGACCAAATGCCAAATTCATCACGGTTTTTCTGAGGTACCTGTACAACCTCACCATAACGACTGAGCCACGTCATGATGTCCATGCAAGAAAGTGACTCGTTACGGCTGAAAACAGTCACTTTCTTGACTGTGTTTTGGCGAGACACTGCTTGCACAGCAAAGTCTCGCCATGCGGGCTCGTTCTTTGCCAGCTCATAATTCGACCAGAAGAGCTCTAAGCCCTCCGGCCGGACAAAGCTGACATCGAACTCCGGAGTACCATAAGGATGTATCAGGGCAAAGATGTCACTAGCCCTGAAGTTCATCTTCAGGAGGAGCTCCACCACCCTTGACCTGGGTGGGCATGCGTCACTGCCCCTCCAGCGAAGACGAACCACATTCCTACGGGAAGCTCCGGGCCCGGTTGTGGGTAAAGACCATACAGTCTCTCCCCCCCTTTTCTCTTGGAAGGCTGCCAGGCCATGCCTGTCTGTCCAGAAGGACAGATCAACCTCTCTCCCCTCTACATTGATTGACTTTTCCCCTCTCCTGAGAGCCTCCAGAAGACGCCTTTGCAAAACGCTGTTCCCAGAGCCAGGAGACAAGGAGTTAACCCCACTTGCCCCAGCGGTGACACTCGCATAGCTCCTTATGGGAGCGGCCACCACTGGGGGTGCAGATGGATCAGCACAAACCACATGATTAACCCCCTCACCACCATCCACCACTCCCACACTCACCACACTATGTACATTACTGTCTCGCTTCCCTCGCTTCCTTGCATCACTCACACCAGCTGGGCCAGGAGGACCTGGGGTTGCCTCAGCGTCACTGGGCACTGGGGGTAGAGCCACCTCCATAGCTGATTCAGCCTGAGAAGAGGCAGCTCCAACCCCGATCTTACTTGTGCCCTCTGCCTCATTGGCATTAACCCCTTGTTGTCCCGCAGTTTTTTTAAGGTTGGAGCATCGCTGCTCGCTGGATGAAAGAGGCCTCCTGTCTTTATTTACTCCGGACAGTCTCTTTGTGCCATCTCCAGGGTCAGATGAGCCAATACAAAATAAAACCTTTCCTGCGCCCTTTCCCGCAGGCTGCACAGGACGCTTGGGAGGCGCCGCACCACAAGCCCCAGCAGCCCCATCACACTGCCGCTGCTCACCGGACCTAGCAGCAGCCACAGTGCTAGGGACTACAGGAGCCACCGCCACTGCCCCTGGCACTGGGCCACCCCCCCCTCCCACTGGGGGGCAGCGCACAGTACCAGGACCTGCTGGATCGCCCTCACTGTCCGGCCTTTCGGCCGATGCCTTCCCTGCACCATCCTTGCTACTACAAACAAGGCTGGTGCTCTGCGCCATGATAGAACGTGGCTTTGCAATCTCCCCGCACCCTGGCACCGAGTCCACTGCAGGATTCGTGCTGGGCTGGGCAACGGGGCCTACACGACAGGCTGGCACTGCTGCCAGCCCGGAGGGAACAGGGAGGGGACGAAACACCAGATTCACCTCCTGAGACGCCTTGGTCTTCCTGGCTCTCTTCTTTCTCTTTAGGTCGTCATCTGGCATATCATCGCCGAAGGAAAAGTTCTGGAGGTGAACTGGGGACTCAAGCTGACGGATCTGAGCCATTAGCGCCCCCCCCCTGGCCGCTGTCATCACTTTCCTCCTCCAGGTTGGCAGAGCCGCAGCCTGATGGTAATGGCGCTTGCTCTGCAGGCAGCCTGTCGTGCGAGGCCTGCTGGTGTTGGCGCAGGCCACCAGACGGACACGGCTGGTCTTCCTCATCCTCCTCATCATCGCCATCATCCGCCTGGATCTCAAGCCCCTTTTGCTTTCTCAGCTGCTCCAGGCGCATTTCCTCAAACCGGGCGTCGTTTTCCAACTTTTCGCGGAACGGACCGCTGTGCTCGCGGATAAGATGTCGCTTCTCCTGCAGAGCGGTGACCTCGGCTTTTAGTCTGTCTATGGTGGTAAGTAGATCAGACTTTTTCTTTCTCTGCGTAGCCACCCCCGCTAGGGCCAAGGTCTCCCTTATCTCCTCCTGGAGCCTCCTCAGCGCTTTTCCAGCTTCCTCGTACTCACGGAGGTGCTCAGCAATCCGGGAGCCATAGATGGTAGCAGACTCCCGGGCCTTAAGATCACCCCATGCCTTTTGCACACCTCCGTGAGCACCCAGCTTTTCAGCTGAACCACCCAGCTTTCCCGCACAGTCACTCAGCTTTCCAGGAGGAGCACTCAGGCTGATGTTACTTGCCTTGATCTTCTGTGATCTGGAGACCTTGCAGCTTCCCTGGGTCTTGGGGGTGGCAGCCGAGGTCACATCGCTGCGTCCTTGGCTCCGGGCAGATCTTCTTACCCCCTCCGCTTTGGCCGGCAACTGGCTTCTCCTGCCCCCCGCCGGCCTGGTCCGGGAGGCAGAAGCCTGGGATTTTCCTGGCTCACTCATCCCAGAAACCTACTCCCTCCCTGGGGAGGAGAGAGCAGGCCTGGGTGGATTGGTCTTCCACCAGGTGGTGCAGGAGCTCAGTCACAGACAACCACACCCGTCAGCAGTTCACAGCAGAATGATCCAGCACGAACTATTCTGCTGCTGGTGCAGTCACTGTGTACATACATGACATTACTTATCCTGTACTGATCCTGAGTTACATCCTGTATTATACCCCAGAGCTGCAGTCACTATTCTGCTGCTGGTGCAGTCACTGTGTACATACATGACATTACTTATCCTGTACTGATCCTGAGTTACCTGCAAAACACATGGAGCGTGTTCCTGATCACAAGTGTTTCAGTAGAAAAGCATCTGTGATCAGGTAAGCTCCACTCTCTCAGCTTTTGTGACACAAATGCAGTGTCTGAACATGGCCATAGGGTGTTCCTTATAGGATCCAGTAAAATTGCGCGTGTGAATGGAATATATAAATATTATGTGACACAGTTGCATAATAAATCATCGAGTTACACAATACACAACCTCCAGTACAGAGATAGCTGTGACCTCGCTGGTAAATCATAGGCTGTGCTTGATATTCATTTATCACATGGTTCTTTGATGTCTGTGGTAGAAGGTGATTGATCAGCGCTTCCATGTATACAGAACATGCTGTAACAATCTTGTGTAATGTTGCAGCTGCCATTGATAACCCGGCCCCAATACACTTGTTCTCCGGTTGGAGTAGCGAAAGTAACGTATCATCGGCTTCTGGCATCATCTGGCTGAGAAATATATTGAGAATATTAGGAAGGGATCATTGCGTACAATGCAAATTCTAAAGGACATAACAGCAAATTGCAGACAGGTGCAGAATGGGAGGCAATTTGTCTGATGTGAAGCTCCATATGTTCTCTACTGATTGTCTTAATGAAAGGAAATAACATTGTTCCGGATCTGGGATTGGATGTGTATGTGATGCAGCTAGTGAGGAAGTGACAGGTCCTCTGAGCACGCTCCTGACATGTGTCGCGAGTAGTACCCTCTGATCACAAAGACAGGTCTGCACTCCTTACCGTCCAGGCCAGTGCTGACATCCATAACGACTATCCTTGCTTCATTCTGCACCCCCTGGTGCCCCCACAACGCATGCAGTCATTACTATGAGCTGAGCATGTGCTGGAATCGTAGCTCTGCTCTATAGTTATGAATGGAGACAAGTTGCAGTACCTCACATTAGCCACAGTCAGATGTAGAGCTGTTTGAGGAAATGCCATGTTCTTATTTCACAGGTTCAACAAAAATGTACCGAATAATATCTGTTTAGTGAGTCTAAGAATTTGTTCTTCGAATCAGTATCACCTCCATCACATCTTCCTGCAAGATGTCCTCAAGACTGATGTCACCATTTTAAGGCTAGAGAACAGTTTCTGTACACTGACTTACACTGCAGTAACCACACGGGCAGCATCTCTAACATCTCCCAGATATAGAGCAATGTCTCATGAACAGTCAGTTGTACTTTCAGGCTTTTCTCACTAAGTGTTTCACATCATTGTGCTAGATAACATGAACAGACATAAGGAAGAGCAAACTAAGGGTTTGCCGTTTTTGGGCCGTTTTTAGATCGTAAAAAACGCATGCGTTTTTGAAGACGCATCCGCTTTTGTCCAGTTTTCCGAATTTGCGCAATTAAAAACTGACAAAAACGCATGGTATTTGTAGGGGTGCACCTAAACCCTCTGCTGCCTGAGGTAAGCTATAGAATGACGTCCTCCCTGCCCCCATCCAAGAGTAATGTGTAAGGTTATTTTTTTAGTAATGGGTTCTCCGTGCAGTGCTTCAATAACATTTTGACATCGGTTGTGAAGAGACATTATTTTTAAATGGCAAGTCTTACTTTGTAGCCGATAATTGTGCCCCTGTTTATGCCTCTCATCTTGCTGCAGATGGTGCTGCCTGAGGCAAGACGCTCAACTCTCCTCATGGCTGGTGCACCCCGGGGTATTTGATTAGGCCAGGAAGTGGTGCTGTTTTTGTAGTGACAAGGGGTAAATGAAAAGCTATGGATAGACCAGTATGCAGAGCGTCGTATGCACACAAATCCCCTATTAATGAGCTATCCTATGACTAGAGGTGGGGAAATGCTATTACAAGGGTGAACTAGCAATGTTGTGCCCGATCTGTCCATTTTGTGTGTGTGCAATACTATCATTATTGCTGTCTGTAGTATATCAGACTTGACATAACATGTCCCATGGCCATGCCTGGCACCACATGATTCCTGGTGGGTGGCTGAATGCTTGTAATGCTGTATTAACAAATCCTATTGCTTGGCCCCAATGCTAAATTTGTAATAAACTATTATTGGTTTACACTGAAACGCGTGCAATTGGGAGCAAGGATAATGTGCAGAACACATGGAGCTTGTTCCCCATCAGTTTAGGTGTAAACTCATGTGTAATTGTCCTCTCCGCCGCCCTGGAATTGTGTTTTAGCATGTGAATGTGACCTTAGGGAAGACACAATTTTTAAGCCGCTTCAGGCCCCTGAGCCCAGTGGTGGCGAATCTATGGCACCCGTGCCAGTGGTGGCACTCAGTCTTCTCCGAGGGCCCTCAGGCTGTTGCCCCTTTGCAGAGTTTGCAGGGATCCTCGCCACGCTCAGCATCCTGGTCTACCTGAGACTGCAGGAAGAGCGGAGGTGTGGACAAGTTATCATTGGAGCCCCTTCTGTGCAACCCCTTCATCTTCCTATTTAGGGGGTTTTTAAGGAAAGCTCCAATGGCAATCCGAATTTCCTCTCCTTCTGACAGATATTGGTGCCCTCAGGCCCATTGAAGCTGTGGTGTAGCACGGAGCTAGAAGATTGTAATAAGTTGCTGCTTGAATTGCTGTGTTGGCACTTTGTAAAAAGGTTTTTTGCAGGTTTTGCAGTTTGGGCACTGAACCTCATCACTGCCTTAGCCCATGGTATGACCTGACGTCCTGCCCCTGCCAGGGTCCCGGTGTGTGGCCTCGTGTCTGATACCACAACCCTCTATGATTAATGGGAGATTATCACAGCCGCGTGTGAATTTATTTTCATTGGTTGGAAAAGCAAACTAATATCTTCTACAAAACCAAGCCTAGTCCTCTGACGCCCCCACCTCAAGGATCCCGGGGCTTTACTTAATGTCTCCCCCATTTCTTGTTCAGGACACTGAAAAAATAAGCATCTGGGAGCCCACATTTCCGCTTGTTCAGGATGGTGGAAAGGAATGGAAAGTAATTTGTGTGACAGGCAGGTCCCTCCGATGACTTCATCGCTGGCCACATCTGGAGGAGATTATGGGCCGGAGAGGATTGTGCTGTTCTCTGCAGCTCCGTCCGCCTCTCCCTCATGGCCCACCCGTCTCTGCTTCCTCTACTGTGCATCCATGTGTGTCACGTGTGGCCATCGTCCTGTCTTTTTTAAATAAAGTTGTGTCAATATCTCTGCTGTCGTTAAAGGTAAATACGTTCTTTGCATTTTGATACTGAAAAGTTGACCTTGTCTCGTTCCCCTCAGTGGTGTCACTTTAAGGGGCTGTTCACACGGTCAGTGTCAGTGGCTATGATGCGGTCTGACACACTGAGGCCTTGCTCCCTCTCAGAGATTCCCTGCACCCATTATCCATGTCCGTAGTCTGCAGGCAGAAAACACTGATCTGATGTGATCAGACTCTGAGACAATGAAAGTCATGAGAAATGGAAATACAGCCTGTACTCCGCAGGTCACACACATCCAGGGTAAACCTGGTATTTCTGTAGTGAAATCATCATGGGGAGGTTTTTTCCTGCTGCAGATCTCCAGTTTCCGTGCAGTCTGTGTCCCGTGTGAACAGCGGCATAAAGCCCACAGTGCATTAGCACCTCCTGATAAATACAGCACCACACGCTCCAGTTATTCCTGTCGCATTGGCTCATACTTTTTGTTGTTTTTTACTCTTTCTTCTCTGAGAAAATGCAATACATAATGTATGACATCTCCGACATCTTCACCGCACAATTTGTGTTTTGAAGCGCCTCTTCTCTCCATACAGACATTGCAAATTTCGCCTTGGATCCTTCATGACAAATCCTGTTTAATTAATAACATCTAAATATTTCAGATTCCTTTCCCTCATGTCTTGGGGATACTCCAGCACATACGATGAGTTCACTCCTGGCTGGCTAATCCTTCTGCTGTGCGGACCTGTTATTTATGGGGCAGGTTAGTTGTGCGCCTGGTTGGTCCGTGTTCATGAAGATGCTGCTTTGCCTATAGAGATGGACATTGAAATCCAGGTCAAAAGTGCAGAAGAACCCTCCACACGGGATTGTACAACTAAGCCTCACCCTTCCTCCTCTACTCCAGGTCTACCTCTGGTTGTATAATGCACCTCCAGGAAGGTGCCTGGGCAGCACAGTCCTTGAGTTCTTAGTTTGGTTCCTTGTGACGTTCAGTCGTTGAATCTATATTCATAAATTCCATCTGCCCAAACCTTGACCTGAAGCTCTACCATCCTCCTGTCTCTACCCTACGCCCCACACACAATGTTCCCTAGACCCAACTGGGTCACCAACAACAGGACAACCCGGGGAGGTCGTGTAGATCTGTAACAGGAAGGTTACAATGTTGCAACATGAAGCAGATTATGGCAAGACAAGAAAGATAAAGCAAAGTAAGATTTCCCCTTTACTGTAAAATAATCTTACTGTGTTCTCCCTCATTCATGTGCTAATACAACAAGCCCAAAGAAGCCATCACTCATCTCCGAGTGTAATCCCGCATGTATAGATGTGGCGGGATACAGGTGCGTACAGAGCTGCATTCACAGGCACCCGCTTTTATCTTGTAAGCAGCTGGAGATGGACTGTAAGAGCAAGGCAGGAGGTGCCAACTCTGCCCCAGATCCGAGAGCATGACATCAACTATACAGGTAATACTGCCCAATATACAGGCATCAAGATCTGTCACACCCAATAGTTGTAAAAGCATAACTCCCAGCAGGCTGTAAGGGAATGCTGGTAGTGGTAGTTGTAGAGACATAGGCCCATATTTATTAAGCTCCTTGCGTCAGTTTTCTGTCTGATTTGGCACGTTCTTTTTATGTACAAGCTGCATATATTTAAGAAGTGTCTTTCTTCATTGAAATGGTGTTTTTTCGGATAGTGCGCCACATTTCACATGCAAAGTCCGACAGAAATGTGTCACACGCCTACACCAAAAAAAGAAGTGGTGCCCTCTGTCGGAGCAGCACATAGTACAGACCGCACTGGTTTTAGTAAATGGGGCCCCACTGTCTCTGCCCAATTGTTGCAGAATTACACATGTAATAAGGTGATGCAGCAGAATATACGGTGTATGACGCAAGGCCAGGTGTGATGAGACGGGAGGCTTTCTAGGAAAATGTTGATATGAGAAGGTATTGATCCTAAGCGGACGGTTCCAGCAAGTCCTGACCCGCCTGGGATTAGGATATGTCAGACAGGAGACGCACAGGAATTACAGGAAGAATCGTGTCACTCCCCATACTCCAACCCAACCTCGCACACTTCAGCTTTGTAATATTCAATGCACTGGAGGTTTCCCCATTGCCAGACGCCCCCTCTACAGGCGGTCCCCGACTTACAGACGACCCTTAGTTACAAACAGACCTCTGATGTTGGTTATTTATTGTACTTTAGCCCTAAGCTACAGATGTCACCGTTACCGAATGTGTCTGTAATAAAGCTTTATTGTTATCTTGGTTCTTATGGCAACCCAAAAGTTTTAAAATCTAGTTGTCACAGAGACCAAATCGATTTGGGGTCAGGCTACAATTATAAAATATACAGCACTGACTTGCAAACAAATTCAACTTAAGAACAAACCTACAGAACCGATCTTGTACATAACCCGGGGCCTGCCTGTATATGTGACTGTAGTGTCCTGCGGTTTCTATTACTAAGCCGCAGCTCGGCGCTATACTCACAGCCAGCGCCGCCATTGTCCTCATCTCTTATGCCTTCTGCTAATTAGGCTGCGCATTAGTAACCTGCAAACGAGCAGCAAGCGCTTCCTGCTTCGTGTGAATGATCAAACGCTGTGCGTCTGACTACGGATCGGACACGGGGGAGTGTTAATTGGGAAAATGTCATCTCTCGTCTCCTCCCAGCCAAATACTATCAGGATGGTTAGATACACATCACATTGGCTTGTACTTGATTACCATCTATTCCATCCTTGTTAAGGCCCCGTGCAATCCATTGCTTTGTAATTAAGTTACAGATTACAGGAATTAGTCCATTTATATGGAACGCGGCGCTGTTGTCTCATCCCCCGGTATGTAAATTTCAGGCCTCTCTTCTGTAGATTTGTGTAACCTCAGCTGATTGGGGTTGATTTCACATCGAGATGTAATAAATGAGTGGAAAAAGAAGGAATCTGTGAAACATTGCGCTGCATATATTGTCAGTTTTTATGTGCCCCCCCCCCAAGTAATTAATATGCGAAACGTGATTATAACGAGTGAACGGTGCTGCAGAATGTGTGTGCAGCTCTGACTGCAGATGATTATATGTTACTACCCCCTACTGTGCCGCGTTATACCTGTACAAAGGAGGTGACAGATACGGAGGTGACATGCCGGCGGATGCACTGCGCCGGAAAGCAATCGATTTTCCTTGATTTAGAAAACAAGTTCTCAGTCCATAGCGCTGCACCCATCTACCTGTCCTCAGCTCAGTCCAATTCTAGTGAACCAGCTGCAATACCAGGCATAACCACTATTCCCTATATGGCACTGTATTACTCCAAACATGTGGGGGGGGGATGTGGGTCGGCGGAGTTCTCCTTCCCCTGTAATATAATATCAAAGACCTAGAAACCCCCTTTAGGAGCTGATACCTCAAGGCCAGGAGGTTTTGTTGAAGTTTTAACCTAATTTCCAGCCCATGAACACAACCTTAGTTGTTTTACCTTTGTTTTACCTTTGGCTTCATGAGCTGGAGAGCCAGCACCCATGTTGTGCTTTTCAGAAGACGCTGTGGCTTTGTGCCAGTGTATGTTGGGCGCAGCAGTGCTCCGCTGAGGGTTGTACTCCTCCGGCTCCAGGGCTGGATGGTGGTTAGCAGCGGGCTGGAGCGTGTTTTAGGATGACGTATATTGAGGGGTTATTCCTGCGGTCAGGGCTCGGCGCCCACCACGGCCATGTTTCACAGATAATGACTTGTGCACATGGAGCAAGGATTTAGTGAACTTTAATGGAACCTCTTTATATTTTCCACTTGTGATTTTGGATGTCCCTGGGCCAGTTTCCAGAGCACGAGCTTGTTAGACTGTAGGATGTAGAGCGTCTGCTTTCCTCTTCAGGGTTTGGGATCCCTGATGATGGCGGCTGTGGTCTCCATCAAACGTCCCAGCCAGAAGCCGGATAGGTGAGCGCTTCCCAGCGGCCGTGTCCTTATAGGAGATGCCGGGGTGTCCCCCTGCTCCCCCACCTGTGGCAGATTACTGAATACCCCATAACTCCATGACTTTATATACTGGTGGGTGCCCTCGGAGCACTCAGGCGTGTCTGCAGGTGTCGTAGTAAAGGTAAAAATCTCATCTTTCAGATCAGGCTTGTGGGTCTACAGAAATGGAGATACAGGAAGACATAGCTGCAGATAAAGATCCAGCTCTCACTTCTGTCCTTAACTGCCTTCAGCCTCTAAACATGACTCATCTCTGGCAAAATCTGACTCTTCTCTGCTCATTGTCACGTGACTTTAAAGCGATGTCAAATAAAGAGGGAATTCTAGAAAGGTAATTTCACCCCCTTCCTGAGGGGGTCCTAGTCTAATGCAGTAAAATCTGGTCACAGGTTCCCTTTCCTGTTATTTTGGAGCGGTCTTTTAATAAGGATCTACAGAAGACTCCATTCATCTTTCATGTAGGTCAGTGTAGGTAACTGCAGCACCATCTATGTCTCCCCAGAGAGGATTTGGGGGTGATTAACCCCCCTCTTATATCCTGACTAATGTCCTGAGCCCCAGAGTCAGCGGATGGGAGTAATTTACATGGTGCCCCCACTGATCCGACACATTGATGGATTCTTCAGGATAAGTGCAGGTCCTTGTACTGGAATGTAGTGAGGTTGTAGCATCTTACACATCCGCCCTCAGTTATGGGGAGCATGTGGTAATGTCATCACTGCCCGCTGCGAGGATCCATCACGCCTCCAACCCCAGACCTTCGGCTGCCCCTGGTAGAAAATCAGGATTCTGTCCCGCCCATGAAAGGCTGAAGAGGGAATGTGGGCGACTGTGCCACCTGAACACTTCAACTTCATAATGAAGGTCCAGGCCCCAGACCAAATGCCAAATTCATCTCGGTTTTTCTGAGGTACCTGTACAACCTCACCATAACGACTGAGGCACGTCATGATGTCCATGCAAGAAAGTGACTTGTTACGGGTCAAAACGGTCACCTTCTTGACTGTGTTTTGGCGAGACACTGCTTGCACAGCAAAGTCTCGCCATGCGGGCTCGTTCTTTGCCAGCTCATAATTCGACAAGAAGAGCTCTAAGCCCTCCGGCCGAACAAAGCTGACATCGAACTCCGGGGTACCATAAGGATGTATCAGGGCAAAGATGTCACTAGCCCTGAAGTTCATCTTCAGGAGGAGCTCCACCACCCTTGACCTGGGTGGGCATGCGTCACTGCCCCTCCAGCGAAGACGAACCACATTCCTACGGGAAGCTCCGGGCCCGGTTGTGGGTAAAGACCATACAGTCTCTCCCCCCCTTTTCTCTTGGAAGGCTGCCAGGCCATGCCTGTCTGTCCAGAAGGACAGATCAACCTCTCTCCCCTCTACAGTGATTGACTTTTCCCCTCTCCTGAGAGCCTCCAGAAGACGCCTTTGCAAAACGCTGTTCCCAGAGCCAGGAGACAAGGAGTTAACCCCACTTGCCCCAGCGGTGACACTCGCATAGCTCCTTATGGGAGAGGCCACCACTGGGGGTGCAGATGGATCAGCACAAACCACATGATTAACCCCCTCACCACCATCCACCACTCCCACACTCACCACACTATGTACATTACTGTCTCGCTTCCCTCGCTTCCTTGCATCACTCACACCAGCTGGGCCAGGAGGACCTGGGGTTGCCTCAGCGTCACTGGGCACTGGGGGTAGAGCCACCTCCATAGCTGATTCAGCCTGAGAAGAGGCAGCTCCAACCCCGATCTTAAAGGTGCCCTCTGCCTCATTGGCATTAACCCTTGTTGTCCCGCAGTTTTTCTAAGGTTGGAGCATCGCTGCTCGCTGGATGAAAGAGGCCTCCTGTCTTTATTTACTCCGGACAGTCTCTTTGTGCCATCTCCAGGGTCAGATGAGCCAATACAAAATAAAACCTTTCCTGCGCCCTTTCCCGCAGGCTGCACAGGACGCTTGGGAGGCGCCGCACCACAAGCCCCAGCAGCCCCATCACACTGCCGCCGCTCACCGGACCTAGCAGCAGCCACAGTGCTAGGGACTACAGGAGCCACCGCCACTGCCCCTGGCACTGGGCCACCCCCCCCTCCCACTGGGGGGTAGCGCACAGTACCAGGACCTGCTGGATCGCCCTCACTGTCCGGCCTTTCGGCCGATGCCTTCCCTGCACCATCCTTGCTACTACAAACAAGGCTGGTGCTCTGCGCCATGATAGAACGTGGCTTTGCAATCTCCCCGCACCCTGGCACCGAGTCCACTGCAGGATTCGTGCTGGGCTGGGTAACGGGGCCTACACGACAGGCTGGCACTGCTGCCCGCCCGGAGGGAACAGGGAGGGGACGAAACACCAGATTCACCTCCTGAGACGCCTTGGTCTTCCTGGCTCTCTTCTTTCTCTTTAGGTCGTCATCTGGCATATCATCGCCGAAGGAAAAGTTCTGGAGGTGAACTGGGGACTCAAGCTGACGGATCTGAGCCATTAGCGCCCCCCCCTGGCCGCTGTCATCACTTTCCTCCTCCAGGTTGGCAGAGCCGCAGTCTGATGGTAATGGCGCTTGCTCTGCAGGCAGCCTGTCGTTCGAGGCCTGCTGGTGTTGGTGCAGGTCACCAGACGGACACGGCAGGTCTTCCTCATCCTCCTCATCATCGCCATCATCCGCCTGGATCTCAAGCCCCTTTTGCTTTCTTAACTGCTCCTGGCGCATTTCCTCAAACCGGGCGTCGTTTTCCAACTTTTCGCGGAACGGACCGCTGTGCTCGCGGATTAGATGTCGCTTCTCCTGCAGAGCGGTGACCTCGGCTTTTAGTCTGTCTATGGTGGTAAGAAGATCAGACTTCTTCTTCTTAGTAGCCACCCCCGCTAGGGCCAAGGTCTCCCTTATCTCCTCCTGGAGCCTCCTCAGCGCTTTTCCGGCTTCCTCGTACTCACGGAGGTGCTCAGCAATCCGGGAGCCATAGATGGTAGCAGACTCCCGGGCCTTAAGATCACCCCATGCCTTTTGCACACCTCCGTGAGCACCCAGCTTTTCAGCTGAACCACCCAGCTTTCCCGCACAGTCACTCAGCTTTCCAGGAGGAGCACTCAGGCTGATGTTACTTGCCTTGATCTTCTGTGATCTGGAGACCTTGCAGCTTCCCTGGGTCTTGGGGGTGGCAGCCGAGTACACATCGCTGCGTCCTTGGCTCCGGGCAGATCTTCTTACCCCCTCCGCTTTGGCCGGCAACTGGCTTCTCCTGCCCCCCGCCGGCCTGGTCCGGGAGGCAGAAGCCTGGGATTTTCCTGGCTCACTCATCCCAGAAACCTACTCCCTCCCTGGGGAGGAGAGAGCAGGCCTGGGTGGATTGGTCTTCCACCAGGTGGTGCAGGAGCTCAGTCACAGACAACCACACCCGTCAGCAGTTCACAGCAGAATGATCCAGCACGAACTATTCTGCTGCTGGTGCAGTCACTGTGTATATACATGACATTACATATCCTGTACTGATCCTGAGTTACATCCTGTATTATACTCCAGAGCTGCACTCACTATTCTGCTGCTGGTGCAGTCACTGTGTACATACATGACATTACTTATCCTGTACTGATCCTGAGTTACATCCTGTATTATACCCCAGAGCTGCACTCACTATTCTGCTGCTGCTGCAGTCACTGTGTACATACATGACAATACTTATCCTGTACTGATCCTGAGTTACATCCTGTATTATACTCCGGAGCTGCACTCACTATTCTGCTGCTGGTGCAGTCACTGTGTACATACATGACATTACTTATCCTGTACTGATCCTTAGTTACATCCTGTATTATACTACAGAGCTGCACTCACTATTCTGCTGCTGGTGCAGTCACTGTGTACATACATGACATTACTTATCCTGTACTGATCCCGAGTTACATCCTGTATTATACCCCAGAGCTGCACTCACTATTCTGCTGCTGGTGCAGTCACTGTGTACATACATGACATTACTTATCCTGTACTGATCCTGAGTTACATCCTGTATTATACTCCAGAGCTGCACTCACTATTCTGCTGCTGGTGCAGTCACTGTGTACATACATGACATTACTTATCCTGTACTGATCCTGAGTTACATCCTGTATTATACCCCAGAGCTGCACTCACTATTCTGCTGCTGGTGCAGTCACTGTGTACATACATGACATTACTTATCCTGTACTGATCCTGAGTTACATCCTTTATTATACCCCAGAGCAGCACTCACTATTCTGCTGCTGGCGCAGTCACTGTGCACATACATGACAGTACTTATCCTGTATTATACTTCAGAGCTGGACTCATAATTGACTTGTCTCCAATAGTTATTGCAGGAATTCGGGAAACAGAAGATAAGTTCTATTACATTGTAAAAGAAGAATGTAATTATAGAGATGCGATGACTCAGTGCCGGATCAGAGGTGGGACACTGGCGATGCCCAAGGACCGACGCACCAACGCGCTGATTGCGGATTACATCTCCAGCCTGGGATTATTAAGGGTTTTCATTGGGATCAATGATATTGAGAAGGAGAAGCAGTTCATGTATGTGGACAACACTCCGCTCCAGACCTACAGCAGCTGGAGGAGCGGGGAGCCCAACGACGGCTCTGGGTATGAGGATTGTGTGGAAATGCTGAGCAGCGGCGCCTGGAATGATGTGGACTGTCACCAGACCATATACTTTGTCTGCGAGTTTGTAAAAAAGCCAAAATAATCCAGATATGGAAAGGTCATACCTGTAATAGGGGGGCACTTACCTGTATGAGGGGGACACTTACCTGTATGAGGGGGCACTTACCTGTATGAGGGGGACACTTACCTGTATGAGGGGGACACTTACCTGTATGAGGGGGACACACTGTATGAGAGGGACACTTACCTGTATGAGGGGGGCACTTACCTGTATGAAGGGGCATTTACCTGTATGAGGGGGGCACTTACCTGTATGAGGGGGCATTTACCTGTATGAGGGGGACACTTACCTGTATGAGGGGGCATTTACCTGTATGAGGGGGGCACTTACCTGTATGAGGGGGGCACTTACCTGTATGAGGGGGGCATTGTGCGACTTACAAGCATGTGCCGTAACAATATTAGACACATTGGGGCACATTTACTTACCTGGTCCGGAGGAGATCCCGAAAGTGCATTGTCCGTGTATAATGCACTGTGCCGTGATTCAAGAAGATTGTGCGCCCGAAAAAAAATTTTTAAATCCCGCGCGTTATCCGAATCCGTCGGATCGTCACACGCATATCCCCCCCCAGATTTGTGTTGCATGAAAGCCGGCACAATGGCAACACAATGGCCTACTAAATACATGCCCTAGCGCCGCGATCCCCGATCGCTTGCACGCGACAGAAATGGGGGGGGGGGGGGGCGTCGGACAACCCGACAGATTCGGACAACGCATGGGATTTAACAATTAGCACTTAAAAGCACCGGGAAGAAGCAGGTGAACTCCGGCGGACCTCGGTGCAGAAGTGACGGATGCAGGAACTCGGGCGCACGATGTTAGTGAATCCGGCAGACCCGAATCCGCGTAGGTCAACGCACCGCGGGATGGCGACAGGACCGGGTAAGTAAATCTCCCCCATTGCTTTATAACAGCACCATTGCCCCTTAACAGCCTCAGTGCCCTGTGATAGTAGAGGCCACCCATAAAAGTATCAGACCAACCACAGAGACTCACAGCATTATAAAGGTGCTAGCCCATATAAAAGTGTCCTCCCCGGTGCCCCCATAAAAGTCTCAGTTCATCGGCCAGCGCCCCCTACCTTCTATAATACACTTGTAAGGGGATTGCTCTGCTACTCTTAGCTGCCCATACAGATTTCTACTCTGCACTGATGAGTAGCAAAAACTCTGAAACAGTCTGCAGTCAGTCTCTGATCGACCTCTGACCCCAGTCTTTATGTAGGGTGTGACCCTGACTTATGCCAGGAAACCTACCTTTACAGCGGAGCGCCCCCAGAATAAGAATGGCCAATCACCTTGGGGCGGATCTCCCTACATCTACTACTATGTATGTATTTGGAGTCATAATTACCCCTCTTGTATCAGAGATCTAGATTGACACACTTGTGACTTTTATGATACTTTTATGTTTTGCACGTTATACAGGAACCTTCTGCCTCTTGTACCATTTTAATTGTATGTTTTTATCTTCATTGCAATAAAGTTGTGCTTATACTTTTCCAGCGAGCATTTCCCTTTACTCCACACCAGCCCCATCTCCACTAAATACTGTACAGATGTTTTGGCGGCTTTACCGCTGCCTCCTGACACTGACCTTACATGATGAACCCTTATTTCATGTTTTGCTCTATAACATTACATTACATTCGATGACAATCTGCCCCATTTAGAAGGAGCCAAGTGATTGTTAATGATTTATCATCAGGATGGACCCGTTTTTCGCAGATACATGCGCAGGTTTTATGAGCCGTCCTGGTCACATAAGCGGTGAGTGGAGCTTTACTCTTCTATTTACAGCAACTACTAGGAAATATAAAACTAGATTGTAATTACTATGCTGAATACATCAGTAACGAAGACAGTCCACTGATTATTAGGAGTGTGTAATACCTGATTTCTCCTGTGGGGGCACTAAAGGCATATTAAAGGGGTCGTCCACTTTAAGTAAAAAATGTATATTGTTTGTGTAATCAATTTTTCCAATATACTTTCTGTATCAATTTCTCACAGTTTTCTAGATCTCTGCTTGCTTTCTGTAGAAAGCTTCATTGTTTATTTCCAGTAGATCGAAATCTATCTCTTGTCATGTGATGTCACACAGGTGCACGGCTCGTTATATCCCTTGTCATGTGTTGTCACACAGGTGCACAACTTGTTATATCCCAGAGAGTTATCGGGGCTTTGTGATTTAACAAGAAGTGCACCTGTGTGACATCACATGACCAGGGATATAATGAGCCGTGCACCTGTGTGACATCACATGACCAGGGATATAACGAGCCATGCACCTGTGTGACATCACATGACCAGGAATATAAAGTGCCTTGCCCCTGTGTGACATCACATTACCAGGGATATAGTGAGCCGCTCCACTGTGTGACATCACATGACCAGGAATATAAAGTGCCGTGCACCTGTGTGACATCACATGACCAGGGATATAACGAGCCGTGAGAAAGAGGCAGCTCCAACCCGATCTTACTTGTGCCTCGCCATTGGCATTAACCCCTTGTTGTCCCGCGAGTTTTTCTAAGGTTGAGCATCGCTGCTCGCTGGATGAAAGAGGCCTCCTGTCTTTATTACTCCGGACAGTCTCTTGTGCCATCTCCAGGGTCAGATGAGCCAATACAAAATAAAACCTTTTCCTGCGCCCTTTCCCGCAGGCTGCACAGGACGCTTGGGAGGCGCCGCACCACAAGCCCCAGCAGCCCCCATCACACTGCCGCCTGTCACCGGACCTAGCAGCAGCCACAGTGCTGGGACTACAGGAGCCACGCCACTGCCCCTGGCACTGGGCCACCCCCCCTCCCACTGGTGGGCGGCAGCGCACAGTACCAGGACTTGCTGGATCGCCCTCACTGTCCGGCCGTTCGGCCGATGCCTTCCCTGCACCATCCTTGCTATACAAACAAGGCTGGTGCTCTGCGCATGATAGAACGTGGCTTTGCAATCTCCCCGCACCTGGCACCGAGTCCACTGCAGGATTCGTGCTGGCTGGGCAACGGGGCCTACACGACAGGGCGCACTGCTGCCCGCCCGGAGGGAACAGGGAGGGAGAACGAAACACAAGATTCACACATCCTGAGACGCCCTTGGTCTTCCTGGCTCTCTTCTTTCTCTTTAGGTCGTCATCTGGCATATCATCGCCGAAGGAAAAGTTCGGAGGTGAACTGGGGACTCAAGCTGACGTATCTGAGCCATTAGCGCCCCCCCCCTGGCCGCTGTCATCAACTTTCCTCCTCCAGGTTGGCAGAGCCGCAGCCTGATGAATGGTGCTTGCTCTGCAGGCAGCCTGTGTGCGAGGCCTGCTGGTGTTGCGAGGCCACCAGACGGACACGGCTGGTCTTCCTCATCCTCCTCATCATCGCCATCATCCGCCTGGATCTCAAGCCCCTTTGCTTTCTCAGCGCTCCAGGCGCATTTTCCTCAAAACCGGGCGTCGGTTTCCAACTTTTCGCGGAACGGACCGCTGTGCTCGCGGATAAGATAGTCGCTTCTCCTGCAGAGCGGTGACCTCGGCTTTTAGTCTGTCTATGGTGGTAAGAAGATCAGACTTTCTTCTTGCGTAGCACCCCCCGCTAGGGCAAGGTCCCTTATTTCTCCTCCTGGAGCCTCTCAGCGCTTTTTCGGCTTCCTCGTACTCACGGAGGTGCTCAGCAATCCGGGAGCCATAGATGGTAGCAGACTCCCGGGCCTTAAGATCACCCCATGGCTTTGCACACCTCCGTGAGCACCCAGGCTTTTCAGCTGAACCACCAGCTTTCCCGCACAGTCACTCAGCTTTCCAGGAGGAGCACTCAGGGTGATGTTACTTGCCTTGATCTTCTGTGATCTGGAGACCTTGCAGCTTCCTGGGTTTGGGGGTGGCAGCCGAGGTCACATCGCTGCGTCCTTGGCTCCGGGCAGATCTCTACCCCCTCGCTTTGGCCGGCAACTGGCTTCTCCTGCCCCCGCCGGCCTGGTCCGGGAGGCAGAAGCCTGGGATTTTCTGGCTCACTCATCCCAGAAAACTACTCCTCCCTGGGGAGAGGAGAGCAGGCATGGGTGGATTGGTCTTCCACCAGGTGGTGCAGGAGCTCAGTCACAGACAACCACACCCGTCAGCAGTACAGACAGAATTGATCCAGCACGAACTATTGCTGCTGGTGAAGTCACTGTGTACAACATGACATTACTTATCCTGTACTGATCCTGAGTTACTCCTGTATTATACTCCAGAGCTGCACTCAACTATTCTGCTGCTGGTGCAGTCACTGTGTACATACATGACATTACTTATCCTGTATGTATCCTGAGTTACATCCTGTATTATAATCCAGAGCTGCACTCACTATTCTGCTGCTGGTGCAGTCACTGTGTACCTACATGACATTACTATCCTGTACTGATCCTGAGTTACATCCTGTATTATACTCCAGAGCTGCACTCACTATTACTGCATCACTATTCTGCTGCTGGTGCAGTCACTGTGTGTACATACATGACTATTTACTTATCCTGTACTGATGGAAGTTACATCGTTCTATTATACTCCGAGCTGCATCCAATATTCTGCTGCAGTGACGGCTTCTTGTCCAGGCCCATGGAGATGATGCATCTGGGGGTGGGACACATAATGGTGACATCCTGGGACATCCTGATACATCTGAGTCTATTCTGTGATACTTTGTATCTGTTGTTGCTTCACTATCTTTCTCCTATAACCAGGACCCCCAGGAGATGCCGAGCCGTCACTTGTCTGGGACCCTCTGATTAACGCCGTTCTGGGGTATAATGGGCGCCGGAGCTGATGGAAATCAGTTGGTATCCTATGACATCATTTCCCTCTTTCGTGTAATCTCTTTCCATCCCCGCATACTGGATATCACTGACTCTTTAATACTTATACTGTCTGATTTTTATTATCCTTCTAATCTTCTATACACTTTAGGTATTAGTATAACTACATGGGGACCTGGTAAGGGCTCCACGGTCAATTGCTACTGGGGGACAACCGTGCTCTATCACTGCTATGGGGGCACCGTATCTACCATTGCTATGGGTGCCCGTCTTTCAATCCTTACTTAATGGGGGCACCGTGTTATCTACAACCGGTGCGCTACTGGGGGCACCGTGTACTCATTCTATTGGGGCCCGTGTCAATCCCTTCTATTGGGGCACTGTATCCTCTACCATTGCTATGGTGGGCCCGTGTCAATCCTTACTATTTGGGGCACTGGATCTACCTATTCGCTATGGTGGACACCGTGACCATCATTACTATGGGGTGCGACCGTGATCTATCTTTTGCATGGAGTCACTGCCAAATCTATCAATATGCTATGGGGGACAGTGTCTTCTTTGCTATGAGCGTTCATCCGTGTCCTATCGTGCTATGTGGGGCACGTGTCATCGATTGCTATGGTGCCACTGTGCTAACCATTCAATATTGGGGCATCGGTCTATCTTGCATGTGGGACTGTAATTGTTACCATACTATGGGTGAACCGTGTCCGCACAACAATTATATGTCGGGCAACCGTGTCTATCATGCTATGGGCGGCACTGCAATCTAATCATTGTCCACGGTTATGCACCAGGGTCCCTCTCACTGCTATGTGGCACCGTGTCATAGCAGTGGCTGGTGAGGGCACCGTTTGTCTATCACTGCGATGGTGGCCCAGTTTCGATCATCACTATTGGGGCACCGTGTCTTATCACTGCTATGGGGGGCACCGTTGTCTATCTATTGCTTTGGGGCACCGTGTCTTATCACTTGGCTATGGGGGCAACCGTCATCTATCATTGACTATGGGGGCACCTATCTAGCATTGCTAATGGGGGTCACCGTTAATCTATCATTTGGTCTTATTGGGTGGCACCGCTGTCTATCATTGCTACAGGGGGGCACCGTGTCGACTCATGTGCTATGGTGGGGCACCGTGTGCTATCATTGCTATGGGGCACCGCTGTCCTCTATCATTGCTATGGGGGCACCGGGTGTCTATCATTGACTATGGTGGGGCCACCGTGTCTATCACGCGTTGGGGGCACGTATCTGTATCCACATGTGATGGGGGCACTTGTCTACATTTGCATGGGCACCGTCTCTACCATTGCCAGGGGCACGATATCTATCCTGTATGGGGGCACCATATGTCTATCATTGCTATGGGGGGCACCCTCTCTCACCTATTTTGCCTCTAAGTGTGGCACTTAAACTCAAAGCTTAAATGTGGGCAACCTGTTCTGTCTATCATTGCTATGGGGGCACCAGTCCGCTACCAGTGTCTATGGGGGCACCAGATGTTCTATCTTGCATGGGAACGTGGAGGGGGTGTTCTCAGTGGTTCACAAGCTAAGCGGATCTAGTGATCGCAACCGTTACTTATATGACTCTCCGCCTATTCCATTCTGCTCTACGCCCCGTAAGCACCAATTACTCCATGCGCGTTGACGGGAGCTGTCGTTTCGTAATCCCTACCGGGGTGCCCCTTTCTCTCTCGATCATTAGCTATTGGTGCACCGTCTCTACCATTGCTTGGGGGCCAACCGTGTCTATATGCTATGGGTGCACCGTGCTATCATTTGGCTATGGGGGGCACCGTGTCTATCATTGCTATGGGGGCACCGTCTCTACCCTTGCTTGGGGGCACCGCTTCTCTCACTGCTATGGGGCGCCCGGGTCCGATCATTGCTGTGGGGCCACCGTGCTCATCACTGCTATGGGGGGCACCGTCGTGTTCTATCATTGCTAGGGGGCACCGTATCTCATGGCTATGGGGGGCACGTGTCTATCATTGTCATGGGGCACCGTGGTCTATCATATGCTATGGGGGGCACCGCTGTCTATCATTGCTATGGGGGCACGTGTCTAATCATTGCCGGGGCCCCGTGTCTTCATTGCGCCATGGGGCATCCGTTTGCTCTATTATCTACTGGCTTTGGGGCACAGATATCTATCACTGCTAGGGGGCACCGTGTCAACCATCTGCATGCGTAGCTGATCAACGTAACAATTATACACACTGTGCTATGGGGCTGCACCGCGTCTATCAAGTGTGCTAGGGGCCCCGTGTCGTATCATTGCTATAGGGGGCACCGCTCTACCATTGCCAATGGGGGCCGTATCGATCAGGGCTATGAGGGGCCCTTGTCTATCTTGCTATGGGGGCACCGTCTCTAGCCTTGGCTATGGGGCACTCGGTCTGATCCTTGCTATGGGGCCACGTTCCTACATTGCAAGGGGCACCTCTCTACCATTGCTATGGGGCGACCGCTCTTATCCTGCTATGGGGGCACCTGTCTCTTATCCTGGCTATGGGGGCATCTGCGTCTATCACTGTCCCACCATGGGGGGGGAACCAGTATGACCGTTCTTATTCTTTGTAACTTGCTGGCTGCCATTATGGTGTCTATGGGATTTCCACATGCCGGTGTACAAAGGTGGGGTACATTGCCCCCATAAATAAGTAGGTCCCTTCCATGGTGCAGTCACTGTGTACATACATGACATTACTTATCCTGTACTGATCCTGAGTTACATCCTGTATTATACTCCAGAGCTGCACTCACTATTGTGCTGGTGGTGCAGTCACTGTGTACATACATGACATTACTTATCCTGTGCGGATTTATGAGATCATGGGTATTATCTACACTTGACTAATAAAAGACAGGATCTGATTGGGATTTTAGTTGCTATGAACAAATTCTCCTTATTAGGGGAAAGTTATGAAATTGTTTTCATGAGCTCAGCAACCAGTGGCAGCGCAGCTTTTATTTCTGTTGTGCACTAAAGGACATGGAAGCTGTGCTGTCATTGGTTGCTTTTGAAAATACAGACAGATTCAGTAATATTCTCTATGCCACTTATGGCTATGATCGCTGTAGCTCGGGGCGTGGACTGAGCCTGATCCCGAGTTGTCTATAGTAACGTGGTTACAGCGGAGGCTCTGGGGTCATATATGATTTCAGCTGTAAAACATAAAACCCCTCGAAGCCTCTGAATTATGTGATCTGAGCCTGAAGCAAGGCCAATGGCTCCCCCGCTGTGCCTCATCTCCAATACATATTTATATATGGTGTGAGCTGCTTAGTCGATATGGGCCACAATATGCACCATGTCCCAGACATGCGGAGAGGGAGGTAACGAGGAAGTAATTAGGGATGTGAGCTGCGCCATTGTCTCTTGGAGGATGTCATTACACCTCACACATTTCCACATGAAAGCTCTGCCTGGCAGGTGACACCGGTGACCGGCCACCACTTCCTCTGGAAGTCACATACCTTTGCAGACGGCTCTTCTGACACTTTGTAACAAATCACATACTAATGTCTGATTCTGGGAAAGCTGAATGACAGACATTATTTTTCGCCCTAATGTCTTCCTTGTGTTGTAGACTTAAAGGAGATGTCTAAAATCAGGCGAACAATAGCAGCGCCCCCTCTGTCCACAGGATGTATGTGGTATTGTGTCTTCTATTCCAGTGATTGAAGCTGCAGGACCAGACACATCCAGTGGAGAGGTGTGGCAGCCAAGTGTCTGTGACATCCCCTTTAAGGCTGGGTGATAAATATTGTAGCTATGGATCTGTGCTCATGTCCATAGGCGACCACTGGGTCTTTCTCCCTTCTCATCCTCAGGGGTCATTTACATCCAGACAAAGTGTCCATTGTGTGGGGTGAATATCGTGTGATCATCACTCACAAGTGCAAACGAGATTATGTGTGTATCCAGCAGCCCTGCTGGGAGAGGGGGAATGAGGCTTTATGTGGCCTGATAATGGGGAAAGTGTAATAATTAGAAACATTATAGCAATCCTGATAATTGAGGATAATCCCCCTACACATAAAGGTCACCTCCAGGTCTCCTCTGCTGGGTCTCAATTACATTGACGCATGTCCCGTCCCATCAAATCACTGAACATAAAGCTCAGCTGTCATTGCTCTCTTTGTGTCTCTAGGAAAGCTGGGTGACAGCAAACATGTATTGTATATGTATTATGTGCTGCTCGGTGCTGAATATGTATTATGTGCTGCTGCAGTGCTGTATATGTATTATGTACTGCTGCGGCTGTATGTTGCTGCTGCGTGCTGTGATATGTATTTGTGCTGTTGCAAGCTGTATATATATATTGTGCTGCTGCGTGCTGTATATGTGCTGCTGCGGTGCGTATATGTATTATGTACGCTGCGGTGCTGTATGTGTGCTTGCTGCAGTGGCTGTATATGTATTTATGTGCTGCTGCGGTGCTGTATATGTGCGCTGCGGTGTGTATATCTATTGTACTGCTGCGGTGCTGGTGTGCCTGCTGCGTGCGGTATAGCTATTTGCCTGCGGGCTGTATATGTGCTGCTTGCGTTGCTTTTATGTGCTGCTGCGGTGCTGTATGTGCTGCTGCGGTGCTGTATATGTGCTGCTTGCGGTGCTGTTATGTGGCTGCTGCGGCTGCTGTATATGTGCTGCTGCGGTTAGCTGTTTTGTGCTGCTGGGTGCGTTATATATGTGCTGCGCGCGGTGGCGTGTTTTTTTGCTGCTGCGGTGCTGATATGTGCTGCGTCGGTGTCTTGTATATGTGCTGCTGCAGTGCTGTTTTTTAGTGTGGGCTGCTGCGGTGCTGTAATATGTAACCTGCATGGAAGCTCCACACACATTTCAGGATCGTCTTGCACTGCTCTCACTTCCCTCCCCGTTGTCTCAGACATCAATGCTGAAATTTGCAGTTCTCAATATTTCCAAAAGTAAAAATATTTGGAAATTTCTCAGAACTACAAACACATTCATGTATCAGATGAATGTCTTCTCAATCGATGCACCAGCACTGCAGCTCTAGTCATTTCAAATAACAAAATGGGGGTCATTTACTAGAGGGCCGATTCGCGTTTCCCGAGGCGGTTACCCGATATTTCCGATTTGCGCAGTTTTCCCTGAATTGCCCCGGGATTTTGACGCACGGCTCGATTCTGGCGCATCTGCGCTGCATGCACGCGACGGAAATCGGGGCGTGGCCGAACAAAATCCGACGGATTCCGGAAAAACCGCCACATTTAAAGACAAAAAATGTGGTTGCGAAAATTACACTTACCTTCACCAGGTATAGGCCGGTGACATTATACAGGCTATGATCACAGTGGTCGCAGGGGGGCTGTGATATTATACAGGCCATGATCACAGTGTTTAGTAGGGGGAGCTGGACATTCTACAGGCTATGATCAAGCTGTCCAGCAGGGGGAGCTTTGAAGACATACAGGCTAATTCACAGTGTCAGCAGTGGGAGCTGTGACTTATACAGGCATGATCACAGTGTCCAGTATGGGGAGCTGTGACTTCTACAGGCTAGATCACGTGTCAGCAGTGGGAGCTGTGACATTATCAGGCCATGATCACAGTGTCCAGTAGGGGGAGCTGTGACATTCTACAGGCTATGATCACAGTGTCCAGCAGTGGGAGCTGTGACATTATACAGGCCATGATCACGGTGTCCAGCAGGGGAAGCTGTTACATTAAACAGGCTATGATCACAGTGTCCAGCAGTGGGAGCTGGACATTATACAGGCCCATGATCACAGTGTCCAGCAGGGGGAGCTGTGAACTTACAGGTATGATCACAGTGTCCAGCAGGGGAGCTGTGACATTCTAACAGGCTATGATCACAGTGTCCAGCAGGGGGAGCTGTGGACATTTACAGGCTATGATCACAGGTCCACAGTGGGAGCGTGTGACATTTAACAGGCCATGATCACAGTGTCCAGTAGGGGGAGCTGTGACATTCTACAGGCTATGATACAGTGTCCCGAGCAGTGGGAGCGTGACATTATACAGGCCATGATCACGGTCCCAGCAGGGGAAGCTGTGACATATACAGGCTATGATCACAGTGTCACAGCATGGGGAGCTGTGACATATACAGGCCATGATCACGGTGTCCAGCAGGGGAAGCTGTGACATTATACAGGCTATTGATCACAGCGTCCAGCAGGGGAGGGGGGGGGGGGGGCTGTGAGACACTAAAGGCTATGGTCACAGTGTTCCAGCAGGGGGAGCCTGACATTCTACAGGCTATGACTCACAGTGTCCGCAGGGGGAGGTGTGAGACACTACAGGCTATGATACAGTGTCAGGCAGGGGTGCTCCTGTATCCACAGCGTGTCCACAGGTCCTTGTACCTTTCCTGCAGTGTGAACTAGCTTAGGGTCCTGAGGCTCCTGCATGTGTGATGAGGCCAGGACCCCCCTCCATAGTCACCATCATGGAGAGTATTTCCCTCTTCTCCACTGACCAGATTTCCCCTTTTGTGACTTGCTACTGCATTGGGCCCCACTTCCCCCTATTTCACAGACAGTAAAGAATATTTCCCCCTAAAATAATTCCCCTAAAATTCTATGAAAGTCTTTGTCTTTTAGGTCTCATCAGTTTCTGCTTCAGTCTTCTGCAGGATTTGGGGGCCAACATCAGGATCTGAACCCAAGGTGGACAAATTTAACCCTATTATTGAAGGAGATCCCCAGTGCTCATCCTCTTCACTTCCTCTTGGCTTCTGACCTCCTTTTGCCCCTTTGTTCCTGACCTCCTTGCTGCCCTTAGCTCCTTATTCCCATCCTGGATCCTTACTCCTTACTTCCTCTTGGCTCCTGGGCTCATTTCTTCCCTTGGCTCCTCGCCCCCTTTGCTGCCCTATTGGCTTCTCATGCCATCATTGCCCCTTGGCTCAGTCTCCTCCCTGCCCCATTGACTCCATGTCCCCTCGCTTGTCCATGTACCCCCCCCCCACACACACACACACTCCCCCCCATTTCCCCTTGGCTCCTCAAGTCGTTGCGCCTTTGGTCCTATCCCCCCTCTGCCCCTCGACTCCCTTAGGGTTCTCGCCCTTCTCTTCCGCCTTGGCTCTCATGTCCTTGCTGTCCTGGGCTCCTCGCCCCCTCACGTTCCCCCTTTGCCTCCTCATTCACTATATGGCTGATTTTTGGGCTCCTCGTCTGCCCTTCTGGAGTGGCCATAAGGTCAGGACATGCCCTCCCCAGTTACCCCAGACTTAGAGGAAAACATTTTAGCACCAGAATTTACGTCTAGTGACCTTGAGAGAGGGGAAAAAAACACAAAACTCATAAAAAAGCAGCAAAAAAAATCTCATACTGAAATACCAGGTTTGTAAACCGGATCTGTGACCAGTGACCGGAGAAGAGTGAGACGACCCCCCCCCCCTGATCGTTATCAGCTGTAATGATGAGCTCTGACTACACATGTAACAAGGTGACACTGTCTTAAAGGGATAGTAATGTACTGGAGTAGATCCTCTACACTGCGCCGCTGGTCATAACCAGTACTGCAAGTGCTTAGATGTTTATTTAATTATTTTCAGAAAAATACATAATTTAATAAATGATTTTTTCCCCATAAATGAAAGAGTGAAAGGGACAGAATGACTGATGAGAGATGTGCCCTTCCCTGGTATTGGGCGGTGGAGTCCACAGAGGACGATGATGACGTTATTGATTATCAGCCACATTCCTGCGCCAGACAGATGAGATCCAGAAGCTTTATCCCAATTTGTCCGCACTGTATTCTGAGGAAATAGAACATTGAAGCTGTTGAGAACCCCCCCCCCCCCCCTTCCAAAGATAGTCCTCAGTCTGGTCCAGCAGTCACACGACCCTCTCTCTCATTCCTCTTGCTCACTATTAACGTCAACATTAAATGTATGTACAAAATTTGTGACATATTTCAGTTCCTCCTCACTCCCACATCTCTGCTGCTGTCAGGGTTCAGTCAGTGGGAACATTAATAACCTCAGTGGACCTACAACGTGTTACATGTGAGGGTTTGACTACAGTGTATCTCGTCCTCATCTTGTTACAATGTTATCAGTGCAGTAAGCAAATATCCAACACAAGAGATCCGTGGGCCCCGCAGAGCTGACATCTAACATACTAAGGCAGCAGTTTTCCACTTGTAGAATTTCTGGGTGAAGTGAAAACAGATGATTAGTAGATGGAGATGCAGACAAGTTTCTCATATAGAAATAGAGGGGTCATTGTAGCCCACATGTAGGATTACAAAAATCTAATGAGTATATAAATATACCTTATGTATGGGGGTCTGTACATATATGAGAAGGGTATGGGTACTATATTACTATTCCGTTCTGGGGTCGTCCATTATATGAGGAGGGGTATATATACACTCCTGTTCTGGGGTCTGTACATTATATGAGAAGGGGTATGGGTATATATTACTATTCCTGTACTGGGGTCTGTACATATATAGGAGGGGTATATTACACTTCCGTTCTGGGGTCTGTACCATTATATGAGGAGGGGTATGGGTATATATTACTATTCCTGTACTGGGTCTGTACATATATGAGGAGGGGTATATATTACACTTCCTGTGCCAGGGTCTGTACATATATGAGGTAGGTATGGGTATATATTACTATTCTGTTCTGGGGGTCTGTCATTATATGAGGAGGGGTATATATTACACTTCCTGTGCCAGGGTCTGTACATTATATGAGGAGGGGTATATATACACCTCCTGTACTGGGGTCTGTACATTATAACGAGGGTATATATTACACTTCCTGTACTGGGGTCTGTACATTATAAAGGAGGGGTATATATTACACTTCTGTACTGAGGTCTACCATATACATGGTCTCTCATGGTGAATATTCTGGGGCGGGGCCGGAGAAGGGGCGGGGGAGGATTTGGGGTCCACGTGGCTCCGCGCGCGGCCGCCCCTCAGTCCACCGCGCATGCGCCTGACGTCCCACCTCGGTCTCATTGATAACGCGTGTGCGGTCGGCGTGGGACAGTATCGCTGCGGGCGGCAGAAGGAGAAGGCAGCATCGGCGAGACTATGGAGCGCGCGTGCTACATCCAGCCCTTCCCGAGCACCTCCAGACCCCCCCAACCTGCACAAGCACCCCCGCAAAACCATCACCGACCCCCTGACAGGACGGAGTACGCGAGGGCAAACCCGGCAAGGTGAGAGATGCTCCAAACCCAAGGACCTAAGCCCGGTGCACTACAAGTTCCCAGCATCACCTGCTGTGGCTATCATGGTGGAAGGTAGGTGCTAGATCTGGGATAAGGAGGTGCAGCATTGCCCCCCCTATCCTCCTCACTGTATCATGTGTGTCCTGGAGCCCCCATTCCCATCTTTCTACCCCAGTGTAGATGTGTGGACCCTGCAGTCCTGGGGTGTGCGGCACATGTGTCATGTCCTGTCCCTCATGGCTGGTGTTTTGCAGTGGTGACGGATGGATATCAATGATCCGCAGGAGATGGCGGAGCCCCTCTGCTGTGCTCTGTGGTGCCCTGGTATTGTGGGAATGGATCACTATTTAGGGGACTCTGTGTAGGCACCCCAAGCTGAATACACTAGTGGGGGTCTGGTGCCCTGGCAGGTCTGTGCCTGGGTTACTATGGGGTCTGTAATGGGTGCAGGGTCGCACTGTGTACATAGCTATATCGGTGGTGACGGCACAGAGGGCAGACAGGAGGGTGCCTGAGTCACGGCCTTCCCTGAATGAGGTGTTGAGGATGATGAGGATACGGACTCTCATGGCCGGGAATCCGTCTTCCTGGTGTTTTCTTTCTGTGTTGCTTGTGCGTTGGGTTGTGTTGCTACAATGTTCGGACAGATCCAGATTTTCGTGGTTTTGGTCTTCTGACTGATTCATCATGTGCTACCTGATTGTATGTTGGTTGTTCTGCTACATTGTATCGATGTCCACGGGCGAGGCCGCCCAGTGTATCAGTGATGGGAGGTGGTCGCTACAATGTATCAGTCTACAGGTTCAGTGTCTGCTGAGGCTTGTTCCAGTTTTCTTGATGGTCAGGCTGGGCCGGAGCTTGTGAGTAGATTCTGGACTCTCCCCTACCCCAATATTTAGGTTAAGCAACAGGTTAAGCCCTTGTTAAGAAGGGTGTGTTGACTGTTCTTTGGGGTCCCCATCTGACTATTGTTGATTTAGTGGTGTTTAACCCATGGCTTTTCTGGGTATGTTCAGGAATCCGGAGCCATTCTGGACTGAGTGCTTTATTAATCTGGGCGCGTGTCTGCAGCCGCTCCATTACTGCAGCCTCTGCAGACGCAGCGCGATCCTTATCATCGGAGAGGGGGGGGGGTTATAAATTCTGGGGGAGGGAAGCCCTATGGTCACCACTGGTTATATTTAGCTCTTCATTGATTATCACTCACAGCGAGGAGTTCGTCACTTGGGTATCAGTTCGGACACTTCCTGGGTGGGGAGGGTCAGTCCGGTCACACTTCCTCCCATGAGAGCAGTATCTAGGGTCACACGACTGTGGTCCTAAGAAACTTAAGCGAGAAATTGGAACTTTCTAAGTTTTGTTCCTCATGCTTGGGGATGACCCCATCCTCTCAGCTGATGGGTTTGTTAAATTGTCAATGTAGACAATCCTCTGTAGCGTTAAACGTACTTTGGTCTCAGGCTGATGGCTTATGCCTACAAATACACTGTAACGAACCTCACCTGTGTGATTATAGCTATAATTCGTAAGGTCACTTTAATCAGATAATATCTCTGCTTGCTGTGATATGCACTGGGGTTGCACCTTGCCCCATAGTGTTGATTTTGGGGTTGCACTTTATAACCCTTCCTCTTTGTTCCAGGGAGTGATTGCTCGCTGCTATGAATGACTGAGATCTCCACCGAAACATAAAACTATGCTGTGAAAGTCATCCCGCACAGTCGTGTGGCCAAGCACATCAGACGGGCGAGAAGGTGAGTGACTCGTGACCCCCTGGGGACCAACCTTGAGCTCTGACCCCTAATGGAAGAGCAAGGGGTTAATGGCCCAGCCTGGATTCACAGGCTGAGTCACAGGACACAAGCCTTTTGTTTTCTTGTGGATTCAAGGAAGAGACAGCTTGAAACATCGTAATTCATTTATTGTGGCCGGACACCCCTGAATGAGGAGATGAGAGTTCAAGTTACAAACGTAGTATTAATACATTAACTTGTGTGAGAATCCAAGCAAGAGCCATAAACTCCTGTAATTGGCTTCAGATGTTGGATATTGGATGAGCCTAGATGCCTGTTGCTGCCGAGTTGTTGGATGGCAGGAACTTTACTTTTACGCAATTTTCTAAATTTTTCCCCATCTCTCTACGTGGTGAAGTGATTGATTTTGCAAACAGCACGCTCCATCATAAACCTGTCAAGTTCTTCCACACAATTTTGAAGTACTCTGGAGAACATCTACATTTTCCTCGAGATCTCACCGCCAAAGTAAGTGCATGTGCAGTGGCACACATGGGGATTCTCCAGCTCTCTGGTGCCATCATGAAAGTTCCCGGTGTGGGCGCTGCTATGCAAACACCGCCCTATAATTGGCCCTTTGTGCAGCATTACATATCCGGCCCCCCCCCTGTAAGATAATGTCTCAACCACCCCCCAGCTATGTACAGATAGCCTGCCCCGGCACTACTACAAAGAGCCCTCACAGACGCTGAGGAAAGACTAAATGTGGCCCTGAGCCTCTCCAGACCCAGTACAGATGTATCTCAATGGTCAGCATGAGAGACAAAGGCATGTGCTGGCCCCCACATTACACATGGAGCGTTACTCCCATTTTCAGATGATTTATACCCCCAGTCAATAGTGAGATCTCGGATCAGTCATACCTGTAGATTGTACACGTCAGTTTGTTTCCAGATATTGTTCGTTGCAGTCATGTTTCCTGCCAGTTGTTTGTGCAGGGATGTGTTGCCTCTGAGGCTAAGATTTTAAGGTTTTGTTTGCTACAATACACTTGAAATGTGTCTCTGCAGTCTCTCCGCACTATCTGGAAGGCGCGCCACACGCTGCTGGAGCCCGAGGTTAGGTATACCTGAAACAAGTATCTCGCCTCAAGTGACCTGCACTATTAAGGGGATCCTTCACCGGGACCTATTGAAGTTGGTAAGGGACGCACCCTCCAGGTGTCCAGATGTGTGGCTCCATACAACAGGTTGGCATTGTCTCATCTTCTCTGGTTCTGCAGGAGGAACTTTTTATAAATGAGACATGGAGCTGAAAGTTGGTGTACTTTGGGCTGGCAGCAGAGGCGGGGAGCCACCGGAGCGCAGATGATAAAAGTGATAGTTTAGGACCTGGGGAGGTGTGCAGATGTTCCCGTGTAAGGAGAGGGGGGTCGGGGGGTGGGGGTGTGTGATAATGTCCACTCACTTGTGTGTACTGCTTGCTTTGTTGGTACTCTGCTCTCTGCTTTTCACAAACAATATGTGTACCTCCAAATTCCTGGCCCTGAAGCTGCACGACACGGTCATGGCACTGAGTCGGATGTCTGAGTCCACTAGGATGCGTATAGTAGGTTCAGCTTTTCACTGCATTATAACCCTTAAGACGCAGGCGTATTTTGTTTGTAATTTTCTCGCTATCATCTTCAAAATACATAATTTTTGCATTTTTCCGTTGTGTACAGAGCTTTGTGAGGGCTATTTTGTGCGTAACAATTTTACTTTCCCTGATGTTATTTATTATTCATGCCATGTAGTGGGGAAGCGCAAAAAATTCCAATGTGAGAAAATATGAAAAAAACTTCATGTGCGTACATGTGTCTGTGGGGTCACGTTTTTACGGACTTTCACTCTGCGCTCCAAATAACAACTCTACTTTTTACTTTGGTTCGGTACATCGCCGGTGACTACCAATAGTATAAGGTTTTATTGCGTTTAACATTTTGCAACCAAATATTAACGAAGGTTGTCAAAAAAGGAAAAAATTTTTGCCATCTTCTGACGCTAATAAACTTTTTTCATACCTTGGCGCATGGAGCTCTGTGGAGGGGTCATTTTTTGCGAAATGAAGTCCGACGTGTCTCATGCTACCCATTTGAGTACTGTGCGACATCTGGATCATTTTGTATTACATTTTTTATGTCATCTAAAAAGCTAGTAGTAGTTAAAGTCGCGGTTTTGGACATTGGGCGCCATTTGCCGTCCGGGGTCACCGCCGGGTCAATAACCGGTTTTTATATTTTATAGATCGGGCATTTTGGGACGAGGCGGGATACCTATGTGTCTGGTGACTTTTTACTATTTATTATATTTAATCATTTCGAAAGGGAGGTGAGGTGATTTGAACTTTCCTATGATATTTTCATTTTATTTTTTTTTACATTTTTTAAACGTTTGTTTTTTCTTTTTTTTTTCACTATTTTTAGACCATCTAGTGGTAAATTACCCTAGATGGTTGATTGCTCTGACCGATATACTGCGTACACTGTATGCGGCAGTATAATGGCATTTATGCTGCACTAACATTACAAGAGCCCACAGGCTCATTGTAATGAATTGCAGAAGCATGTATCCTCGGGTGCTGGGTCTCAATTACATTGACGCATGTCCCGTCCCATCAAATCACTGAACATAAAGCTCAGCTGTCATTGCTCTCTTTGTGTCTCTAGGAAAGCTGGGTGACAGCAAACATGTATTGTATATGTATTATGTGCTGCTGCGGTGCTGAATATGTATTATGTGCTGCTGCAGTGCTGTATATGTATTATGTACTGCTGCAGTGCTGTATGTGTGCTGCTGCGGTGCTGTATGTGTGCTGCTGCGGTGCTGTATATGTATTATGTGCTGCTGCAGTGCTGTATATGTATTATGTGCTGCTGCGGTGCTGAGTATATCAGCAATGGGAGCAGGTAAGTGTTTAATCAAGTTCACCCTTTCCCTGAGGGTCCAAAGACCAACCCTTCAACTGGTCCACCCTCTGAGCGGCGATCTTAAGCCTGCCATCCCAGTTTTGCATGGGGTAATCCCCCTGGCCAAATTCGATGCCGAGAACTTTGGCAGAGTCTTGGGCCCTGGAAGAGTGTCCGGGAGATCAAAGCCTGGATCCCCCTCATCCCAGCCAGAGACTCTCACACTTATCCCGGTTGATCTTGGACCAGAAGCCTCTGAGTAGCGGTCAACCTCTGACATCACCCATTGCGCCTCCTCTCGAGGCACAAAAACGGTACATCATCAGCGTACGCTACCACCCTTAGGTGGCTTCGGTGCCGCCTGGTCCATCCCGACTCCCACCAACGGCCCGATCAACCCTCCTAAGGAATGGGTCAATCGCGACACACGTATAAAGGTGAGGCTCAGAGGACAACCCTGGCGAACACACCAGACCCGACCTCAAAAGAGCGGCCAATCCACCGTTCACAAGCGGGAAACTCTCTGCCCCTGCATACAAAACTTTCAGCCAATTGACAAACTCCCCCGGCAGCCATACCTCGAAGGACAGACCAGAGGTACTCGTGGTCCACCCGATCAAACGCTTTTGCCTGATCCAAGGACAGCAAGTACCCCTTCACGTTACCAGCCCTGCCGCTGCTCCACTGCCTCCGAACAACAAAGCACGCACTAAATGTACTGCGGCCTGAACAGAGCAGTGCTGGGTCCCCGAAAGGAGCCGGGGGGCAACTGCACCAGCCGATTAAACAGCACCTTTGCCAAAAACCTTTCGTCCGTATTGAGAAGCGCTATGGGACGCCAGTTCTCAATACGAGATCGGGTCCTTACCCTTTGACAGGATGATCAGGGCAGACCTCTCCTCATTGACTTCGGCCGAGCGCCCGAGGAAAGACACTCATTGAATACCCAGTCAGAGGGGAACCAAGGCGTCCTTAAAGGTCTTATAGAACTCAGAGTTAAGCCATCCGGACCCGGCGATTTCTTAGGGCGAGCCCTTCAATCGCCAGGTCTGACTTCCTCTTCCCTGATCATCTCTGTCAAAACATCAAGAGAGGGGTCTACTCCTGGCTCAGGGACAGTTTCAGCCAGAAAAAACCGATATCACATCCGATCTAGATCCTTCCTGCCCAAGAGTGCGATTAGAAGGATCTGACGACCTCCAGAATCCCTGATCTTGGACCTTTTCAGGATCCCGTACTGTCAACCAGTCCTTGTGACAACTTTACCATTCACTGACATCTTGCAGTTTCTGTAAGGGTCGGGCGAGCGGTATTTCCCGTAATCCTCTACAAAAACCAAAGATGCGTGTCTATCGTACTGACACCTCTTCAGCAAGGATTTCACTCTGGAGATGTCCTCACGACTACCTCCAGTCGAGACGAGATGCTCGAGTTTCTCCTCAGGCCCTGATACATCGGTACTGTCCAGGCTCTGAGGCTCGAGAGCTGGCGGAAGAATCTCGCCACCCTTTTCTTGAGCATCTCCCCCCACTCTGACTTACTGCTACAAAGGCCAGCATGGTACCTGCTTCTGAAGAAAGTCCTCAAAGGATTGTCTTATCTCTGCTTCTTCTTCACAGGAGAGACGAATTGAGCTTCCAGTACTCCTCTCCATCCGGGGGGTCTCTGTAACATTCAGAGAAAACAAAATTAGACAGTGGTCGGAGAACTCCACCTCAACAACGACACTGCTGAAGAAATGGCTTCCTCCTTAAATAAAACCTGTCTATTCAGACCGCAGCTACCCCTATAATAGGTGAACCCCGCGTGGCCTGGGGTGTGCCGGATGTGGACATCCACCAGGCGAAGCCTCACTAGCTATGCTATTGAGCGACGCTATCATAAGTCAGCTTTGTCTCTGGAACCTCCCCTATCGCTGACCGGAATCGTGACAGCATTGAAGTCCCCTCCAAAGACCACCTGCCGACTTGTAAAAAGGTAGGCTTGATCCTCATAAAGAGACACTTCCTGTCCCACTTGGAACTGGGGACCATAGATGTAATTAGGCGGCAGTTCTTGTCCCTTCATGAGGACATCCAGGATCAGGCAACCTCCCCATTTTAACTCAATAACTCGTCGGCATTCTACCGGCGCAGTAAAAGGACCGCCACTCCGCTATACGGCTCGGCCGCAAAGAGACCAAAGGAAGGCCCTGTTCTCCATCTCCTTAGCTTTAAACACGGCCGCCAAATCTGGCAGCCTGGTCTCCTGCAAAAATAAAATTGTCGGTCTCAACACGGCCGAGAAAATCAAAGCCGCAAATCTAGCCACATCAGACTTATAGCTGGCGACATTAATGGACGCCAGGTCAACGGAGTGGTGCCGCCATCATGAGTGATTAAGTTAGACGGCTTTTTTCTTACTATTCCTTCCCCGACTCCTCTGAAGATGAGCCTTTCCCTTTTCCCTTCAGAATTGGGGCACTTCTTTTTAACGAAATTGAGGGGGTCCATGTTTTACTGGCCCCAAGGACCCACCCGGACCACCCCTCCTTCGTCCTTGTCTCCTGACTCTGAGTCAGTCTCCCACTCTGAGGACCCAGCATCCCCAGAGGATAGAGACTCGGCGCCCCCTGCAGGCTGCTCCGCCGCCACCTCCAGAAACCCACCCTCAGCCTCTCCTTCCGAGGAGGCGATCTCATCGAGGGTGAGGAACGGTTGAAAGCTCAACCAGAGGGGAGGAAGTTTTCCCTTCCTTAGGTACCTTAGATACGCCGCATTTTTCTTTTTCTGCTTGCGCATTTTTTCTAGCCAATCCTGTTTACCTCATCCATACTCTCATAATGGGAGACGTGGAGGACATGGCACCTTTCTCAGCGCTCCATCCTCCTGACCTCCTCATCCAACTCATCATCCCTTCAGGGCCTCATAGCATGACCAGCCTCTGAGGAAGGACCAAGGGTCACCCCAGCACCTGAGGCTCCCAGTTCTCTCCCTTTTTGTCTGCTTCAAGCCGCCTCAACTGAGAGGTGACTTATTCTTGCTTTCTTCACAGCCCCTCAGCTCCTCCACCTCTGCTGGTACCTTCCCCAGCAGAAGCAACCTCATGGCTCTCCTCCACTGGTCACAACCGCATTGGCAAAGGAGCGAGGACAACGTCTGAAAGGGTGACGCGAGCTCACCCACAGCAGTTACAAACATAATGTCCTTACGGATGCAGCGAGATGACCTAGCCCACCACACAAGCGCACTTCTGCACTTGGCAGCTGGCGCTAAAGTGTTGGGGTCACCGCACCTGTGACAGACCTTCGGCTTGCCCCTGGTAGAAAATCAGGATTCTGTCCCGCCAAGAAAGGCTGAAGAGGAATGTGGGCGACTGTGCCGCCTGAACACTTCAACTCATCATGAAGGTCCAGGCCCAGACCAAATGCCAACAATCTCGCGGTTTTTCTGTCGGTACCTGTACAAACTCACCATAACGACTGAGCCACGTCATGATGTCCATGCAAGAAGTGACTCGTTACGGGTCAAAACGGTCACCTTCTGACTGTTTTTTGGCGAGACACTGCTTGCACAGCAAAGTCCCCATGCGGGCTCGTTCTTTGCAGCTCATAATTCGACCGAAGACTCTAAGCCCTCCGGCCGACAAAGCTGACATCAAAATTCCGTAGTACCAAAAGGATGTATCAGGGCAAAATGTCACTAGCCCTGAAGTTCATCCTTCAGGAGGAGCTCCACCACCCTTGACCTGGGTGGGCATGCGTCACTGCCCTCCAGCGAAGACGAACCACTTCCTACGGGAAGTCGGGCCCGGTTGGGGTAAAGACATACAGTCCCCCCTCTCCCCTCTCTTTTCTTGGAAGGCTGCCAGGCATGCCTGTCTGTCCAGAAGGACAGATCAACCTCTCTCCCCTCTACATTGATGACTTTTCCCCTCTCCTGAGAGCCTCCAGAAGACGCCTTTGCAAAACGCTGTTCCCAGAGCCAGGAGACAAGGTTAACCCCCTTGCCCATGTGACGCTCGCATAGCTCCTTATGGGAGCGGCCACCACTGGGGGTGCAGATGGATCAGCACAAACCACATGATTACCCCCTCACCACCATCCACCACTCCCACACTCACCACCCTATGTACATTACTGCCTCGCCTTCCCTCGCTTCCTTGCATCACTCACACCAGCTGGGCCAGGAGGACCTGGGGTGCCTCAGCGTCACTGGCACTGGGGGGTATAGGGCCACTCCATAGCTGATACAGCCTGAGAAGAGGCAGCTCCAACCCGATCTTACTTGTCTCCTCTGCCTCATTGGCATTAACCCCTTGTTGTCCGCAGTTTTTCTAAGGTTGGAGCATGCGCGTGCGCTGGAATGAAAGAGCCTCCTGTCTTTATTTACTCCGGACAGTCTCTTTGTGCCATCTCCAGTCAGATGAGCCAATACAAATAAAACCTTTCCTGCGCCCTTTCCCGCAGGCTGCACAGGACGCTTGGGAGGCGCCGCACCAAAGCCCCAGCCCCCATCACACTGGCCGACTGCTCCCGGGACCTAGCAGCAGCCACTGCTAGGGACTACAGGAGCACCGCCCACTGCCCCGGCACTGGGCCACCCCCCCCTCCCACTGGGAGGGCAGCGCACAGTACAAGCACTTGCTGGATCGCCCTCACTGTCCGGCCTTTGTCGGCCTATGCCTTCCCGCACCATCCTTGCTACTACAAACAAGGGGTGCTCTGCGCCATGATAGAACGTGGCTTTGCAATCTCCCCGCACCATGGCACCGAGTCCACTGCAGGATTCGTGCTGGCTGGCAACGGGCCTACACGACAGCGGGCACTGCTGCCGCCCGGAGGGAACGGGAGGGACGAAACACAATTCACCTCCTGAGACGCCTTGGTCTTCCTGGCTCTCTTCTTTCTCTTTAGGTCGTCATCTGGCATGATCATCGCGAAGGAAAGTTCTGGAGGTGAACTGGGGACTCAAGCTGACGTATCTGAGCCATTAGCGCCCCCCCCTGGCCGCTGTCATTCACTTTCCTCCTCCAGGTTGGCAGACCGCACCTGATGGTAATGGTGCTTGCTATGCAGGCAAGCCTGTCGTGCGAGGCCTGCTGGTGTGTGGCGCAGGCGACCAGACGGACACGTTGGTCTTCCTCATCCTCCTCATCATCGCCATCATCCGCCTGGATCTCAAGCCCTTTTGCTTTCTCAGCTGCTCCAGGCGCATTTCCTCAAACCGGGCGTCGTTTCCAACTTTTCGCTGAACGAGACCGCTGTGCTCGCTGATAGATGTCGCTTCTCCTGCAGAGCGGGGACCTCGCTTTTAGTCTGTCTTGGTGGTAAGAAGATCAGACTTTTTCTTTCCTGCGTAGCCACCCCCGCTAGGGCCAAGGTCTCCCTATCTCCTCCTGGAGCCTCCTCAGCGCTTTTTTCCGGCTTCCTCTTATCACGGAGGTGCTCAGCAATCCGGGAGCCATAGATGGTAGCAGACTCCGGGCCTTAAGATCACCCATCCTTTGCACACCTCCGTGAGCACCCAGCTTTTCAGCTGAACCACCCAGTTTCCCGCACAGTCACTCGCTTTCCAGGAGGAGCACTCAGGCTGATGTTACTTGCCTTGATCTTCTGTGATCTGGAGACCTTGCAGCTTCCCTGGGTCTTGGGGGGGTGGCAGCGAGAGGGTCACGTCGCTGCGTCCTTGCTCCGGGCAGATCTTCTACCCCTCCGCTTTGGCCGGCAACTGGTTCTCCTGCCCCCCGCCGCTGGTCCGGGAGGCAGAACCTGGGATTTCCTGGCTCACTTCATCCAGAAACCTACTCCTCCCTGGGGAGGAGAGAGCAGGCCTGGGGGATTGGTCTTCACCAGGTGGTGCAGGAGCTCAGTCACAGACAACCACACCGTCAGCAGTTCACAGCAGAATGATCCAGCACGAACTATTCTGGCTGTGTGAAGTCACTGTGGTACACACATGACATTACTTATCCTGTACTGATCCGAGTTAATCCTGTATTATACTCCAGAGCTGCACTCACTTTCTCTGTCTGGTGCAGTCACTGTGTACATACATGACATTACTTATCCTGTACTGATCCTGAGTTACACCCTGTATTAATATCCAGAGCTGCACTCACTATTCTGCTGTGGTGCGTCACTGGTACCTACATGAACAGACTTATCCTGTACTGACTCCTGAGTTTTACATCCTGATTATACTCCAGAGCTGCACTCACTATTAGCTGCACTCACTATTCTGCTGCTGGTGCATCACTGTGTACCTACATGACATTACTTATCCTGTACTGATCCTGAGTTACATCCTGTATTATACTCCAGACTGCACTCACTATTCTGCTGCTGGTGCAGTCACTGTGTTCATACATGACATTTACTTATCCTGTACTGATCCTGAGTTAATCCTGTATTATACTCCAGAGCTGCACTCACTATTCAATTCTGCTGGTGGTGCTCACTGTTACATACATGACATACTTATCCTGTACTGTATCCTGAGTTACATCCTGTATTATACTCCAGAGCTGCACCATCACTATTGTGCGGTTGTGCAGTCACTGTGTACAATACTGACATACTTATCCTGTGCGGATTTATGGATCATGGGTATTATCTACACTTGACTAATAAAAGACCAGGATCGATGTGGATTTTAGTTGCTATGAACAAATTCTCCTTATTAGGGGAATTTATAAATTGTTTTCATGAGCTCAGCAACCAGTGGCAGCGCAGCTTTTATTTCTGTTGTGTCACTAAAGGACATGGAGCTGTGCTGTCATTGGTTGCTTTTGAAAATAACAGACAGATTCTGTAATATTCTCTATGCCACTTATGGCTATGATCGCTGTAGCTCGGGGCGTGGACTGAGCCTGATCCCGAGTTGTCTATTAACGTGGTTACAGCGGAGGCTCTGGGGTCATATATGATTTCAGCTGTAAAACATAAAACCCCTCGAAGCCCTGAATTATGTGATCTGAGCCTGAAGCAAGGCAATGGCTCCCCGCTGTGCCTCATCTCCAATACAATTATATATGGTGAGCTGCTTAGTCGATATGGGCCACAATATGCACCATGTCCCAGACATGCGGAGAGGTAGGATAACGAGGAAGTAATTAGGGATGTGAGCTGCGCCATTTCTCTTGGAGGATGTCATTACCTCACACATTTCACATGAAAGCTCTGCCTGGCAGGTGACACGGTGACCGGCCACCACTTCCTTGGAGTCACATACCTTTGAGACGGCTCTTCTGACACTTTTGTACAAATCACATACTAATGTCTGATTTCTGGGAAAGCTGAATGACAGACATTATTTTCGCCCTAATGTCTTCCTTGTGTTGTAGACTTAAAGGAGATGTCTAAAATCAGGCGAACAATCGCAGCGCCCCCTCTGTCCACAGGATGTATGTGGTATTGTGTCTTCTAGTCCAGTGATTGAAGCTGCAGGACCAGACACATCCAGTGGAGAGGTGTGGCAGCCAGTGTCTGTGACATCCCCTTTAAGGCTGGGTGATAAATATTGTAGCTATGGATCTGTGCTCATGGTCCATAGGCGACCACTGGGTCTTCTCCCTTCTCATCCTCAGGGGTCATTTACATCCAGACAAAGTGTCATTGTGTGGGGTGAATATCGTGTGATCATCACTCACAAGTGCAAACGAGATTATGTGTGTATCCAGCAGCCCTGCTGGGAGAGGGGGAATGAGGCTTTATGTGGCTGATAAGTGGGGAAAGTGTAATATGTAGAACATGTAGGCAATCCTGATAATTGAGGAATAATCCCACTCCATAAAGGTCACCTCCAGGTCTCCGTCTGTCTGGGTGGATCTGGTGCTGTAGGTTCCTTATGGTTGGTATCTTGGAATCAGGGGCTGTACTTATGACATGATTATGGAGTCTGGTGCATATTTGGTCACACTCCCCTAGGAGGCGACGACGAAACGTACTCGGGTCGTGGTGGTGGTTCTCGGTGATTTGAACACCATTGGTAGGCACTTGTGGGTTACATGTGCCCCGTTTTGGGCATTGGTACTGTCTTATATTATTTTATTACACTCACTTACTATAGAGTTATAGTAATATAAAGGCAAGTATCACAATATAATTTTACGCTGGGGGATAGTGGGGCGTTATGGGGGATGTATTTAATATATGTGGGGGTCACAATGTGATCAGTGTTGTTGTTGGGGGTACAAATTAGGAGCACAGTTGTGGGTCATCTCTGTTATCCTGGTAACTAACTTCGTAAGTGATTGTGGTATGTTAGTGGCGACAGTTGGGAGAGTGCGCAGCGATAAGCTTTACAAGACACGGACTAACCTTGTAGTGTGTGACAACTCACCAAGTCTAGTATTATTTCCAGTGTCCAGTGAGACAAGTCTTATGTCGTGTGATACAGTATTAAACTCCAGAGCTCACTCACTTTCTTCTGCTGGTGCAGTCACTGTGTACATACATGACATTACTTATCCTGTACTGTCCTGAGTTACATCCTGTATTATACTCCAGAGCTGCCTCACTATTCTGCTGCTGGTTGCAGTCACTGTGTACATACATGACATTACTTATCCTGTACTGATCCTGAGTTACATCCTGTATTATACCCCAGAGCTGCACTCACTATTCTGCTGCGTGCAGTCACTGTGTACATACATGACATTACTTATCCTGTACTGATCCTGAGTTACATCCCTGTAAATCTTTTATTTTATATAAAATGAAAAACATACAACAATAAACATAAATAAGCCAATACTTCTGGCAAAAAATACAACAAATATAATCAAAATAACTTACAAACCTCCTGGCCCAGCCACACACACCCCACAACTCGCATGAAAACAACAAAACCTCCCATCCCACCACCTAATTATTTTTTTTTTTTTTTTTTTTTTAATTTTTTTTTTTTTTTTTTTATTTTTTTTTTTTTTTCCATAATAACTAAAGAATACACAGCAAAAAAAACAAACACAGGAAATAAAAACATTAATATAACTAACTAAATCCCACGCCCATCACCCTCCCCCCAGACACTGGTCTAACGTCCAAAGTTTGCGCTATATAGTCCAGACCTGCCCAGGTCATTTAGTCCAATCCCGTCCACCCCCCCCCAACCTAACACCCTAACACCAACACCCCAAAACCAACCACCATATACACACTATAACATAACTATAAATAAATACACACTGTACACAATACAAACACATTAACACATCAACAAAAACCAAACCACATAAAGCCCAGTTCGGCGCCTGCAAGCCCCTACTCACTATACTCAATACAAACAAAAATCTACAGTGTCAGTCTCAGCCCACACCAGAGAGGAATGACAGACTAAGGGACACTAAAGGAAACCCCCTCCAAAGGAGAGAGGCCCTCCCCGTGCCCAGCCTCTCATCTCCAGAAGCGCACCTTCACCGTCACCCAGAATGTTCCTAACCACCTCATCCACCGGGGATTTACGCTGCGTCGATACTAACACCGTGCGTTCCACTGTGGTACCTGACCACTAGACTGACTAGAATAACGTGCAGCGGTCCCGGCCACCCAGGCCTCTGAATGCTCCATAGGCCCACTCCGCATAGGAAGAGACCGGCCAACCCGGGCCAATGGATGGAAGCGCCCACCCGGTTGTACACCTTGTTAAGGGGCACTGAAGCAGGAAGTGGTCCATGCTCTCCAGCAGGCCACCGCACTCCCCCGGGGACAACCCCTTTCCTCAGAGCTCCTACACTTCAGATTGTCCCTCACACACAGCTTTCCATGGAAGCAGCGCCAAGTCAAGTCCCAAAACTTCAAGGGGATCCTGATGAATTCAAAAGACCTAAACCCCCCCCAAGATCCCGACTTGGGCAATCCCTGAGGGCCAGAGGCTTCTGGAAAGGGGTCAACAGAACCCTTTTGTCAAGGAGTTTCCTCGACATGGTCCTGATCTCCCACATTCCCAGACCCCACCGGCGAATCACCTTCAGAACCGGGTAGCGTAAGCCGGAAGATGCCCATGTGGTGTACGGAGATCCTTCACTCGCCCTCCTGTCTCCCTTCCTGGAAAAGGCCAAACCATCCCCTGCAGGAGTATACCCACGGAGGAGCCCTCTCTTTCCAGAGGTTTGCTACATTGATCTTAAGAAAGGTATCACTAGGAACACCACAGGTTTGACCATACACAACCCTCCTTGTCTCCTCGTGCGGTAAGTAACCTCCCTCTTGATTAGGTTCCGCTATTCCCCCATAACAGCTGGAAGAACAGACTGTAGACCCGAGTCCAGAGGTTCTGGCAACATGCACACACTGCCCAGTATATCAGCAATGGGAGCAGGTAAGTTTTAATCAAGTTCACCTTTCCCTGAGGTCAAAGACCAACCCTTCCACTGGTCCACCCTCTGAGCGCGATCTTCCTGCCATCCCAGTTTGCATGGGGTATCCCCCTGGCCAAATTCGATGCCGAGAACTTTGGCAGAGTCTTGGGGCCCTGGAAGAGTGTCCGGGAGATCAAAGCCTGATCCCCTCTCCCAGCCAGAGACTCTCACACTTATCCCTTTGATCTTGGACCCAGAAGCCTCTGAGTAGCGGTCAACCTCTGACATCACCCATTGCGCCCCCCTCTCGAGGACACAAAAACGTGACATCATCAGCGTACGCTACCACCCTTAGAGTGGCTCCGGTGCCGCCTGGTCCATCCCACTCCCACAAACGGCCCACGATCAACCCTCCTAAGGAAGGGGTCAATCGCGAACACGTATAAAGTGGGCTCAGAGGACAACCCTGGCGAACACCAGACCCGACCTCAAAAGAGCGGCCAATCCAACCGTTCACAAGCGGGAAACTCTCTGCCCCTCATACAAAACTTTCAGCCAATTGACAAACTCCCCCGGCAGGCCATACCTCAGAAGGACAGACCAGAGGTACTCGTGGTCAACCCGATCAAACGCTTTTGCCTGATCCAAGGACAGCAAGTACCCCTTCCAGTTACCAGCCCTGCCCTGCTCCACTGCCTCCCGAACACAAGCACAGCACTAAATGTATGCGGCCTGGAACAGAGCAGTGCGTGTCCCCGAAGAGCCGGGGCAAACTGCACCAGCCGATTAAACAGCACCTTGTCCAAAACCTTTCTGTCCGTATTGAGAAGCGCTATGGGACGCCATTCTCAATACGGATCGGTCCTTACCCTTGACAGATATGCAGGGCAGACCTCCTCATTGACTTCGGCAAGCGCCCGAGGAAAGACACTCATTGAATACCTCAGTCAAGAGGGGAACCAGCGTCCTTAAAGGTCTTATAGAACTCAGATGTTAAGCCATCCGACCTGGCGATTTCTTGAGGGCGAGCCCTTCAATCGCCAGCTGACTTCCTCTTCCCTGATCATCTCTGTCAAAACATCAAGAAGGGGTCACTCCTGGCTCAGGGACAGTTTCAGCCAAAAAGCCGACATCACATCCCGATCATGATCCTTCCTGCCCAAGAGGTGCGATGTAGAAGGATCTGACGACCTCCGAATCCCTGATCTGGACCTTTTCAGGACCCGTACTGTCAACCAGTCCTGTGACAACTTTACCATTCACTGACATCTTGCAGTTTCTGTAAGGGTCGGGCGAGCGGTATTTCCCGTAATCCTCTCTCAAAACCAAAGATGCGTGTCTATCGTACTGACACCTCTTCAGCAAGGATTTCACTCTGGAATTCTCACGACTACCTCCAGTCGAGACGAGATGCGTAGTTTCCTCCTCAGGCCCTGATACAGGCGGTACCTGTCCAGGCTCCTGAGGCTCGAGAGCTGGCGGAAGAATCTCGCCACCCTTTTCTTGAGCATCTCCCACCACTCTGACTTACTGCTACAAAGGCCCAGCAATGGTACCTGGCTCTGAAGAAAGTCCCAAAGGATTGTCTTATCTCTGCTTCTTCCAGGAGAGACGAATTGAGCTTCCAGTAGCCTCTTCCCATCCGGGGGTCTCTGTAACATTCAGAGAAAACAAAATTAGACAGTGGTCGGAGAACTCCACCTCAACAACGGACACTGCGAAGAAATGGCTTCCTCCTTAAATAAAACCTGTCTATTCAGACCTGCAGCTACCCCTATAATAGGTGAACCCCTGGGCCTGGGGTGTGCCGGATGTGGACATCCACCAGGCGAGCCTCACTAGCTATGCTATTAAGAGCGACGCTATCATAAGTCAGCTTGTCTCTGGAACCTCCCCTATCCTGGGACCTCGTGACAGCATTGAAGTCCCCTCCAAAGACCACCTCCGACTTGTAAAAAGGTAGGGCTTGATCCTCATAAAGAGACACTTCCTGTCCCACTTGGACTGGGACCATAGATGTTAATTAGGCGAGTTCTTTTCCCTTCATGAGGACATCCAGGATCGCACCTCCCCATTTTCAACTCATAACTCGTCGCATTCTACCGGCTCGTAAAAGGACCGCCACTCCGCTAATCGGCTCGGCCGCAAGAGACCAATAGGAAGGCCCGTGTCTCCATTCCCTCTTAGCTTAACACGGCCGCCAAATCTGGCAGCCTGGTCTCCTGCAAAAATAAAATGTCGCTTCAACACGGCCGAGAAAACAAAGGCCGCAAATCTACGCATCAGACTTAATGCTGGCGACATTATGGACGCCAGCGTCAACGGAGTGGGTGCCGCCATCATGAGTGATTAGTTAGACGCTTTTTTCTTACTATTTCCTTCCCCCTACTCTCTCTGAAGATGATGCCTTTTCCCTTTTCCCTTCAGAATTGGGGCAACTTCTTTTTAACGAAATTGAGGTGTCCATGTTATTACTGCCCCCAAGACCCACCCGGACCACCCTCTCCTTCGTCCTTGTCTCCTGACTCTGAGTCAGTCTCCCACTCTGGACCCGCACCCCAGAGGATAGAGACTCGGCGCCCCCTGCAGGCTGCTCCGCCGCCACCTCCAGAACCCCACCCTCAGCCTCTCCTTCCGAGGAGGCGATCTCATCGAGGGTGAGGAACCTGTTGGAAAGCTCAACCAGAGGGGAAAGTTTTCCCTTCCTTAGGTACCTAGTACGCCCGCTTTTTCTTTTTCTGCTTGCGCTTATTTTCTAGCCAAATCCTTTTACCTCATCCATACTCTCATAATGGGAGGACGTGGAGGACATGGCACCTTTCTCGCGCTCCATCCTCCTGACCTCCTCATCCAACTCATCCCCCCAGGGCCTCAGTAGCATGACCAGCCTCTGAGGAAGGCCAAGGGTCACCCCGCAACCTGAGGCTTCCCCAGTTCTCTCCCTTTTTGTCTGGCTTCAAGCCGCCTCAACGTGAGAAGGTGACTTATTCTTGCTTTTTCACAGGCCCCTCAGCTCCTCCACCTCTGGGTACCTTCCCCAGCAGAAGCAACCTCATGGCCTCCTCCCCTGGGGTCACAACCGCATTGGCAAAGGAGCGAGGACAACGGCTGAAAGGGTGACCGAGCTCACCACACAGGTTACACCTAATGTCCTTACAGATGCACGAGATGACCTAGCCCACCACAAAGCGCACTTCTGCACTTGGCAGCTGGCGCTAAAGTGTGTGGGGGTCACCGCACCTGTGACAGCCCTTCGGCTGCCCCTGTTAAAAATCAGATTCTTGTCCGCCCAAGAAAGGCTGAAGAGGGAATGTGGGCGACTGTGCCGCCTGAACACTTCACTTCATCATGAAGGTCCAGGCCCCAGACCAAATGCCAAATTCATCGCGGTTTTTCTGCTTACTGACAACCTCACCATAACGACTGAGCCAGTCATGATGTCCATGCAAGAAAGTGACTCGTTACGGGTCAAAACGGTCACCTTCTTGACTGTGTTTTGGCGAGACACTGCTTGCACAGCAAAGTCTCGCCATGCGGGCTCGTTCTTTGCCAGCTCATAATTCGACCAAGAGCTCTAAGCCCTCCGGCCGGACAAAGCTGACATCGAATTCCGAGTACCATAAGGATGTATCAGGGCAAGATGTCACTAGCCCTGAAGTTCATCTTCAGGAGAGCTCCACCCACCCTTGACCTGGGTGGGCATGCTTCACTGCCCCTCCAGCGAAGACGAACCACTTCCTACGGGAAGCTCCGGGCCCGGTTGTGGGTAAAGACCATACAGTCTCTCCCCCCTTTTTCTCTTGGAAGGCTGCCAGGCCATCCTGTCTGTCCAGAAGGACAGATCAACCTCTCTCCCCTCTACTTGATTGACTTTTCCCCTCTCCTGAGAGCCTCCAGAAGACGCCTTTGCAAAACGCTGTTCCCAGAGCCAGGAGACAAGGAGTTAACCCCACTTGCCCCAGCGGTGACCTCGCATAGCTCCTTATGGGAGCGGCCACCACTGGGGTGCAGATGGATCAGCACAACACATATAACCAATCACCACCTACCACCATCCACACTCCCACACTCACCACACTATGTACTACTGCCTCGCTTCCCTCGCTTTCTGCATCACTCACACCAGCTGGGCCAGGAGGACCTGGGGTTGCCTCAGCGTCACTGGGCACTGGGGTAAGCCACCTCCATAGCTGATCAGCCTGAAAGAGCAGCTCCAACCCCGATCTTACTTGTGCCCTCTGCCTCATTGGCATTAACCCCTTGTTGTCCCGCAGTTTTTTAAGGTTGGAGCATCGCTGCTCGCTGGATGAAAGAGGCCTCCTGTCTTTATTTACTCCGGACAGTCTCTTTGTGCCATCTCCAGTTCAGATGAGCCAATACAAAATAAAACCTTTCCTGCGCCCTTTCCCGCAGGCTGCACAGGACGCTTGGGAGGCGCCGCACCACACCCCCAGCACCCATCACACTGCCGCTGCTCACGACCTAGCAGCAGCCACAGTGCTAGGACTACAGGAGCCACCGCCACTGCCCCTGGCACTGGGCCACCCCCCCCTCCCACTGGGGGGCAGCGCACAGTACCAGGACTTGCTGGATCGCCCTCACTGTCCGCCTTTCGGCCGATGCCTTCCCTGCACAATCCTTGCTACTACAACAAGGCTGGTGCTCTGCGCCATGATAACGTGGCTTTGCAATCTCCCCGCACCCTGGCACCGAGTCCACTGCAGGATTCGTGCTGGGCTGGGACGGGGCCTACACGACAGGCTGGCACTGCTGCCCGCCCGGAGGGAACAGGGAGGGGACGAACAAACCAGATTCACCTCCTGAGACGCCTTGGTCTTCCTGGCTCCTTCTTTCTCTTTAGGTCTGTCATCGGGCAATCATCGCCGAAGGAAAAGTTCTGGAGGTGAACTGGGGACTCAAGCTGACGGATCTGAGCCATTAGCGCCCCCCCTGGCCGCTGTCTCACTTTCCTCCTCCAGGTTGGCAGAGCCGCAGCCTGATGGTATGGGCTTGCTCTGCAGGCAGCCTGTCGTGCGAGCCTGCTGTGTTGGCGCAGGCCACCAGACGGACACGGCGTCTTCCTCATCCTCCTCATCATCGCCATCATCCGCCTGGATCTCAAGCCCCTTTGCTTTCTCAGCTGCTCCAGGCGCATTTCCTCAAACCGGCGTCGTTTTCCCAACTTTTCGCGGAACGACCGCTGTGCTCGCGGATAATATGTCGCTTCTCTGCAGAGCGGTGACCTCGGCTTTAGTCTGTCTATGGTGGTAAGAAGAACTTTTTTCTTTCTCTCGTAGCCACCCCCGCTAGGGCCAAGGTCTCCCTTATCTCCTCCTGGAGCCTCCTCAGCGCTTTTCCGCTTCCTCGTACTCACGGAGGTGCTCAGCAATCCGGGGCCAAGATGGTAGCAGACTCCCGGGCCTTAAGATCACCCCATGCCTTTTGCAACCCTCCGTGAGCACCAGCTTTTCGCTGAACCACCAGCTTTCCCGCACAGTCACTCAGCTTTCCAGGAGGAGCACTCAGGCGATGTTACTTGCCTTGTCTTCTGTGATATGGCGGCCTTGCAGCTTCCCTGGGTTTGGGGTGGCAGCCGAGGTCACATCGCGCGTCCTTGGCTCGGGCAGATCTTTTACCCCCTCGCTTTGGCCGGCAACTGGTTCTCCTGCCCCCGCGGCCTGGTCGGGAGGCAGAAGCCTGGGATTTTCCTGGCTCACTCATCCCAGAAACCTACTCCCTCCCTGGGGAGAGGGAGCAGGCCGGGGTGGATTGTCTTCCACCAGGTGGTGCAGGAGCCAGTCACAACAACCACACCGCTCAGCAGTTATCACAGCAGAGATTGTCCAGCACGAACTATCTGTGCTGGTGAAGTCATGTGTACACACATGACATATCTTATCCTGTACTGATCCTGAGTTACATCCTGATTATACTCCAGAGCTGCACTCACTATTCTGCTGCTGTGCAGTCACTGTGGTACATACATGACATTACTTATCTGTACTGATCCTGAGTTACACCTGTATTATAATCCAGAGCTGCACTCACTATTTGCTGCGGTGCAGTCACTGTGTACCTACATGACATTACTTATCCTGTACTGATCCTGAGACATCCTGTATTTACTCAGAGCTGCATCACTATAGCTGCACTCACTATCTGCTGCTGGTGCAGTCACTGTGTACATACATGACATTATCATCCTGTAATGATCCTGAGTTACATCCTGTATTATACTCCAGAGCTGCACTCACTATTCTGCTGCTGGTGCAGTCACTGTGTTCATACATGACATTACTTATCCTGTACTGATCCTGAGACATCCTGTATTATACTCCAGAGCTGCACTCACTATTATGCTGGTGGTGCAGTCACTGGTACATACATGACACTTACATCGTACTGATCCTGAGTTCATCCTGTATTTACTCCAGAGCTGCACACACTATTGTTGTGGTGGTGCAGTCACTGTTGGTACATACTGACATTACTTATCCTGTGCGGATTTATGAGATCATGGTATTATCTACACTTGACTAATAAAAGACAGGATGATTGGATTTTAGTTGCTATGAACAAATTCTCCTATAGGGGAAAGTTATGAAATTGTTTTCATGAGCTCAGCAACCAGTGGCAGCGCAGCTTTTATTTCTGTTGTGCAAAAGGACATGGAAGCTGTGCTGTCCATTGGTGTGCTTTTGAAATACAGACAGATTCAGTAATATTCTCTATGCACTTATGGCTATGATCGCTGTAGCTCGGGGGTGGACTGAGCCTGATCCCGAGTTGTCTATATAACGTGGTTACAGCGGGGCTCTGGGGTCATATATGATTTTCAGTGTAAACATAAAAACCCTCGAAGCCTCTGAATTATGTGATCTGAGCCTGAAGCAAGGCAATGGCTCCCCGCTGTGCTCATCTCCAATACATATTATATATGGTGTGAGCTGCTTAGTCGATATGGGCCACAATATGCACATGTCCCAGACATGCGGAGATAGGAGGAGGAACGAGAGGAACGAATTAGGGATGTGAGGCTGCGCATTGTCTCTTGGAGGATGTCATTACACCTCACACATTTCCACATGAAAGCTCTGCCTGGCAGGTGACACGGTGACCGGCCACCACTTCTTCGGGGTCAAAACCTTGCAGACAGGCTCTTCTGACACTTTGTAACAAATCACATACTAATGTCTGATTATGGGAAATGAATGACAGACATTATTTTTCCTAAGTCTTCCTGTTGTTGTAGACTTAAAGGAGATGTCTAAAACAGGCGAACAATAGCAGCGCCCCCTTGTTTCCACCGGATGTATTGTGGTATTGGTCTTCTATTCCAGTGTGAAGCTGGCAGGACCAGACATCCAGTGGAGAGTTGTGGCAGCCCAATGTCTGTGACATCCCCTTAAGGCTGGTGTGATAAATATTAGAGCTATGGGATCTGTGTCATGTCCATAGGCGACCAATGGGTCTTTCTCCCTTCTCATCCTCAGGGGTCATTTACATCCAGACAAAGTGTCCATTGTGTGGGTGAATATCGTGTGATCATCTCACCCTGCCAAACGAGATTATGTGTGTATCCAGCAGCCTGCTGGGGAGGGGGAATGAGGCTTTATGTGGCCCCTGATAATGGGAAAGTGTAATAATTAGAAACATTATAGCAATCCTGATAATTGGAGGATATCCCCCTACACATAAAGGTCACCTCCAGGTCTCCTCTGCTGGGTCTCAATTACATTGACGCATGTCCCGTCCATCAAATCACCTGATAAAGCTCAGCTGTCATTGCTCTCTTTGTGTCTCTAGGAAAAGCTGGGGTGACAGCAATACATGTATTGTATATGTATATGTGCTGCTGCGGTGCTGATTGTATGTTATGTGCTGCTGCAGTGCTGTATATGTATTATGTACTGCGTGCGTGCTGTATCGTGATGCTGACGTGACTTGCTGTTATATGGTATATGTGCTGCTTGTATGCAATTTGGCTGTATATATATATGTGCTGCTGCGGTGCTGATATAGTGCTGCTGCGGTGCGTATATGTATTATGTAATGTGCGGTGCTGTATGTGTGCTGTGCTGCAGTGCTGTATATGTATTCAGCACCGCAGCAGCACATAATACATATACAGCACTGCAGCAGCACACATACAGCACCGCAGCAGTACATAATACATATACAGCACCGCAGCAGCACATATACAGCACCGCAGCAGCACATATATGTGCGCTGCGGTGCTGTATGATGTATTGTACTGCTGCGGTGCTGTGTGTGCCTGCTGCAGTGCGGTAATATCTTATGTTGCTCTGCGGTGCTGTATATGTGCTGCTTGCGTTGCTGTTTATGTGCTGCTGCGCGTGCTGGTACTGTGCTGCTGCGGTCTGTATATGTGCTGCTTGCGGTGCTATGTTTATGTGCTGCTGCTGTGCTGTTTGCTGGCTGTATATGTGCTGCTGCGTGCTGTTTTGTGCTGCTGGGTGCTTATATATGTGCTGCGCTGCGGTGCTGTTGTTTTGCTGCTGCGGTGCTGATAGTGCTGCGCGGTTCTGTATATGTGCTGCTGCAGTGCTGTTATGTGGCTGCTGCGGTGCTGTATATGTAACCTGCATGAAGCTCCACACACATTTCAGGATCGTCTTGCACTGCTCTCACTTCCTCTCCCCGTGTCTCAGACATCAATGCTGAAATTTGCAGTTTCAATATTCCAAAAGTAAAAATATTTGGAAATTTCTCAGAACTACAAACACATTCATGTATCAGTGAATGTCTCTCAATCGATGCACCAGCACTGCAGCTCTAGTCATTTCAAATACAAAATGGGGGTCATTTACTAAGGGCCGATTCGCGTTTCCCGACGGTACCCGAATATTTCCGATTTGCGCAGTTTTCCCTGAATTGCCCCGGGATTTTGACGCACGGCTCGATTCTGGCGCATCTGCGCTGCATGCACGCGACGGAAATCGGGGCGTGGCCGAACAAAAATCCGACGGATTCGGAAAAACCGCCACATTTAAAGACAAAAAATGTGTTGCGAAAATTACACTTACCTTACCAGGTATAGGCCGGTGACATTATACAGGCTATGATCACAGTGGTCAGCAGGGGGGGTCTGTGATATTATACAGGCCATGATCACAGTGTTTAGTAGGGGGACTGTGACATTCTACAGGCTATGATCAACTGTCCAGCAGGGGGAGCTGTTGAGACACACAGGCTATGATCACAGTGTCCAGCAGTGGGAGCTGTGACATTATACAGCATGATCACAGTGTCCAGTAGGGGAGCTGTGACTTCTACAGGCTGATCCCAGTGTCAGCAGTGGGAGCTGTGACATTATCAGGCCATGATCACAGTGTCCAGTAGGGGGAGCTGTGACATTCTACAGGCTATGATCACAGTGTCCAGCAGTGGGAGCTGTGACATTATACAGGCCATGATCACGGTGTCCAGCAGGGAAGCTGTACATTAAACAGGCTATGATCACAATTGTCCAGCAGTGGGAGCTGGACATTATACAGGCCATGATCACAGTGTCCAGCAGGGGAGCTGTGAACTTCACAGGCTATGATCACAGTGTCCAGCAGGGGGAGCTGTGACATTCTAACAGGCTATGATCACAGTGTCCAGCAGGGGGAGCTGTGACATTTACAGGCTATGATCACAGGTCCACAGTGGGAGGTGTGACATTATACAGGCCATGATCACAGTGTCCAGTAGGGGAAGCTGTGACATTCTACAGGCTATGATCACAGTGTCCAGCAGTGGGAGCTGTGACATTATACAGGCCATGATCACGGTCTCCAGCAGGGGAAGCTGTGACATTATACAGGCTATGATCACAGTGTCCAGCATGGGGAGCTGTGACATTATACAGGCCATGATCACGGTGTCCAGCAGGGGAAGCTGTGACATTATACAGGCTATGATCACAGCGTCCAGCAGGGGAGGGGGGGGGGGGGCTGTGAGACACTAAAGGCTATGGTCACAGTGTTCCAGCAGGGGGAGCCTGACATTCTACAGGCTATGATCACAGTGTCCAGCAGGGGAGGTGTGAGACACTACAGGCTATGATACAGTGTCAGGCAGGGGTGCTCCTGTATCCACAGCGTGTCCACAGGCCTTGTACCTTTCCTGCAGTGTGAACTAGCTTAGGGTCCTGAGGCTCCTGCACTGTGTGATGAGGCCAGGACCCCCCTCCATAGTCACCATCATGGAGAGTATTTCCCTCTTCTCCACTGACCGATTTCCCCTTTTGTGACTTGCTCCTGCATTGTGCCCCACTTCCCTTTTCACAGACAGTAAAGAATATTTCCCCCTAAAATAATTCCCCTAAAATTCTATGAAAGTCTTTGTCTTTTAGGTCTCATCAGTTTCTTGCTTCAGTCTCTGCAGGATTTGGGGGCCAACATCAGGATCTGAACCCAAGGTGGACAAATTTAACCCTATTATTGAAGGAGATCCCCAGTGCTCATCCTCTTCACTTCCTCTTGGCTTCTGACCTCCTTTTTGCCCCTTTGTTCCTGACCTCCTTGCTGCCCTTAGCTCCTATTCCATCCCATTGGATCCTTACTCCTTACTTCCTCTTGGCTCCTGGGCTCATTTCTTCCCCTTGGCTCCTCGCCCCCTTTGCTGCCCTATTGGCTTCTCATGCCCTCATTGCCCCTTGGCTCAAGTCTCCTCCCTGCCCATTGACTCCCATGGTCCCCTCGCTGTCCATTGTACCCCCCCCCCACACACACACACACTCCCCCCCATCTTCCCCTTGGCTCCTCAAGTCGTTGCTGCCCTTTGGTTCCTATCCCCCCTCTGCCCCTCACTCCCCTTAGGGTTCTCGCCCCTTCTCTTCCGCCTTGGCTCCTCATGTCCTTGCTGTCCCTGGGCTCCTCGCCCCCTCACTGTTCCCCCTTTGCCTCCTCATTCACTATATGGCTGATTTTTGGGCTCCTCCTGCCCCTTCTGGAGTGGCCATAAGGTCAGGACATGCCCTCCCCAGTTACCCCACTTAGAGGAAACATTTTAGCACCAAATTTACAGTCTAAGTGACCTTGAGAGAGGGGAAAAAAACACAAAACTCATAAAAAGCAGCAAAAAAATCTCATACTGAAATACAGGTTTGTAAACCGGATCTGTGACCAGTGACCGGAGAAGAGGAGACGACCCCCCCCCCCTGATCGTTATCAGCTGTAATGATGAGCTCTGACTACACATGTAAAAGGTGACACTGTCTTAAAGGGATAGTATGTACTGGAGTAGATCCTCTACACTGCGCCCGCTGGTCATAACCAGTACTGCAAGTGCTTAGATGTTTATTTAATTATTTTCAGAAAATACATAATTTAATAAATGATTTTTTCCCCATAAAATGAAAGAGTGAAAGGGACAGAATGACTGATGAGAGATGTGCCCTTCCCTGGTATCTGGGCGGTGGAGTCCACAGAGGACGATGATGACGTTATTGATTATCAGCCACATTCCTGCCCAGACAGATGAGATCCAGAAGCTTTATCCCAATTTGTCCGCACTGTATTCTGAGGAAATAGAACATTGGCTGTTGAGAACCCCCCCCCCCCCCCTTCCAAAGATAGTCCTCAGTCTGGTCCAGCATCACACGACCCTCTCTCTCATTCCTCTTGCTCACTATTAACGTCAACATTAAATTATGTACAAAATTTGTGACATATTTCAGTTCCTCCTCACTCTCCACATCTCTGCTGCTGTCAGGGATTCAGTCAGTGGGAACATTAATAACCTCAGTGACCTACAACGTGTTACATGTGAGGGTTTGACTACAGTGTATCTCGTCCTCATCTTGTTACAATGTATCAGTGCAGTAAGGCAAATATCCAACACAAGAGATCCGTGGCCCCGCAGAGCTGACATCTAACCATACTAAGGCAGCAGTTTTCCACTTGTAGAATTTCTGTGGTGAAGTGAAAACAGATGATTAGTAGATGGAAGATGCAGACAAGTTTCTCATATAGAAATAGAGGGGTCCATTGTAGCCCACATGTAGGATTACAAAAATCTAATGAGTATATAAACTATACCTTATGTATGGGGGTCTGTACATATATGAGAAGGGTATGGGTATATATTACTATTCCGTTCTGGGGTCGTCATTATATGAGGAGGGGTATATATTACACTCCTGTTCTGGGGTCTGTACATTATATGAGAAGGGGTATGGTTATATATTACTATTCCTGTACTGGGGTCTGTACATTATAGAGGGGTATATTTACACTTCCTGTTCTGGGGTCTGTACATTATATGAGGAGGGGTATGGGTATATATTACTATTCCTGTACTGGGTCTTTACATATATGAGGAGGGGTATATATTACACTTCCTGTGCCAGGGTCTGTACATTATATGAGGAGGGGTATGGGTATATATTACTATTCCTGTTCTGGGGTCTGTACATTATATGAGGAGGGGTATATATTACACTTCCTGTGCCAGGGTCTGTACATTATATGAGGAGGGGTATATATTACACCTCCTGTACTGGGGTCTGTACATTATAACGAGGGTATATTTACACTTCCTGTACTGGGGTCGTACATTATATAAGGAGGGTATATATTACAACTTCCTGTACTGAGGTCTATCCATATACACTGGTCTCTCATGGTGAATATTCTGGGGCGGGGCCGGAGAAGGGGCGGGGGAGTTTGGGGTCCACGTGGCTCCAGCGCGCGGGCCCCTCAGTCCACCGCGCATGCGCCTGACGTCCCACCTCGGTCTCATTGATAACGCGTGTGCGGTCGGCGGGGACAGTATCGCTGCGGGCGGCGAAGGAGAAGCAGCACGGCGAGACTATGAGCGCGCGTGCTACATCCAGCCCTTCCCGAGCACCTCCAGCCGCCCCCAACCTGCACAAGCACCCCCGCAAAACCATCACCGACCCCCTGACAGGACGGAGCTACGCGAGTGGCAAACCCTGGCAAGGTGAGAGATGCTCCACAACCCAAGGACCTAGCCCGGTGCACTACAAGTTCCCAGCATCACCTGCTGTGGCTATCATGGTAGGAAGTATCTCAGATCTGGGATAAGGAGGTGCAGCATTGCCCCCCCATATCCTCCTCCTGTATCATGTGTGTCCTGGAGCCCCCATTTCCCTCTTTCTACCCCAGTGTGATGATGTGACCCCTGCAGTCCTGGGGTGTGCGGCACATGTGTCATGTCTGTCCCCTCATGGCCTGGTGTTTTGCAGTGGTGACGGATCGGATATCAATGATCCGCAGGAATGGCGGAGCCCCTCTGCTGTGCTCTGTGGTGCCCCTGTGTTTGTGGGGAATGGATCACTATTTAGGGGACTCTGTGTAGGGCACCCCAAGCTGAATACACTAGTGGGGGTCTGGTGCCCTGGCAGGTTCTGTGCCTGGGTTACTATGGGGTCTGTAATGGGTGCAGGGTCGCCACTGTGTACATACGTCTATATCGGTGGTGACGTGCACAGAGGGCAGCAGGAGGGTGCCTGAGTCACGGCCTTCCCTGAATGAGGTGTGTGAGGATGATGAGGATAGGACTCTCATGGCCGGGAATCCGTCTTCCTGGTTTTTCTTTCTGTGTTGCTTGTGCGTTGGGTTGTGTTGCTACAATGTTTCGGACAATCCAGTATTTATGTGGTTTTGGTCTTCTGACTGATTTCATGATGTCTACCTGATTTGTATGTTGGTTGTTCTGCTACATTGTATCGATGTCCCTGGGCGAGGCCGCCCAGATGTATCAGTGATGGGAGGTGGTCGCTACAATGTATCAGTCTACAGGTCAGGTGTCTGCTGAGGCTTGTTCCAGTTTTCTTGATGGTCAGGCTGGGCCGGAGCTTGTGAGTAGATTCTGGACTCTCCCCTACCCCAATATTTAGGTTAATGCAACAGGTTAAGCCCTCTGTTAAGAAGGGTGTTGACTGTTCTTTGGGGTCCCCCTCTGACTATTTGTTGATTTAGTGGTGTTTACCCATGGCTTTTTCTGGGTATGTTCAGGAATCCGCAGCCTTACTGGACGAGTGCTTGTATTAATCTGGGCGCAGTGTCTGCAGCCGCTCTCATTACTGCAGCCTCTGCAGACGCAGCGCGATCCCTTATCATCGGAGAGGGGGGGGGGTTATAAATTCTGGGGGAGGGAAGCCCTATGGTCACCACTGGTTATATTTAGCTCTTCATTGATTATCACTCACAGAGGAGGTATCGTCACTGGGTATCATTCGAGACACTTCCTGGAGTGGGGAGGGTCAGTCCGGATCACACTTCCTCCCATGAAGCAGTCAGGGTCACACGCTGTGGTCTAAGAAACTTAACGAGAAATGGAACTTTCTAAGTTTTAGTTCCTCATGATTGGGGATGACCCCAGTCCCTCTCAGCTGATGGGTTTGTTAAATTGTCAATGTAGACAATCCTCTGTAGCGTTAAACGTACTTTGGTCTCAGGCTGATGGCTTATGCCACAAATACACTGTAACGAACCTTCACCTGTGTGATTATAGCTTAATTCGTAAGGTTCACTTTATATCAGATAATATCTCTGCTTGCTGTGATATGCACTGGTTGCACTTGCCCCATAGTGTGGATTTTTGGGGTTGCACTTTATAACCCTTCCTCTTTGTTCCAGGGAGTGATTTGCTCGCTGCTATGAATGACTGAGATCTCCACCAAACTAAAACCTATGCTGTGAAAGTCATCCCGCACAGTCGTGTGGCCAAGCCACATCAGACGCGAGAAGGTGAGTGACTCGTGACCCCCTGGGGACCAACCTTGAGCTCTGACCCCTAATGGAAGAGCAAGGGTTAATGGCCCAGCCTGGATTCACAGGCTGCAGTCACAGGACACAGCCTTTTGTTTTCTTGTGGATTCAAGGAAGAGACAGCTTGAAACATCGTAATTCATTTATTGTGGCCGGACACCCCTGAATAGGAGATGAGAGTTCAATTTACAAAAGAGTATTAACTACATTAACCTTGGTGAGAATCCAATGCAAAGCCATAACTCCTGTAATTGGCTTCAGATGTTGGATTATTGGATGAGCCTAGATGCCTGTTGCTGCCGAGTTGTTGGATGGCAGGAACTTTACTTTTACGCAATTTTCTAAATTTTTCCCCATTCCTTCCTGTTGTGAATGATATTGATTTGCAACCAGCCGCTCCATCATAAACCATTGTCAATTCTCCCACATTTTGAAGACTCTGAGAACATCTACATTTCCTCGAGATCTGCACCGCAAAGTAAGTGCATTTGCGTGGCCACATGGGGACTCTCCAGCCTCTGGTGCCATCATGAAAGGTTCCTCGGTGCTGGGCAGCTGCTAGATGCAAAGCACCGGCCCTATAATTGGCCCTTTGTGCAGTTTACATATTCCCCGGCCCCCCCCCCTGTAAGATAATGTAACCTACCCCCCAGCTATTCAGATGCTGCCCCGCACTACTACAAAGAGCCCTCACAGCGCTGCAGGAATAGACTAAATGTGGCCCTGAGCCTCTCCAGACCCAGTACAGATGATCTCATAGGTCAGCAGAGAGACAAGTGCATGTGCGCCCCCCCATTACCATGGAGCGTACATCCCTTTCAGATGATTTCTCCCCCCAGTAATAGTGAGATCTCGGATAGTCATCCTGTAGGATTCACGTCATGTTTGTTTTCCAGATATTTTCTTGCAGTCATGTTTTCCTGCCAGTTATTTGTGCAGGGATTGTTGCCTCGAGCTGAAGATTTTAAGGTTTTTTTGCTACAATACAATAAATGTGTCTTCTGCAGTCTCTCCGCACTATCTGGAAGGCGCGCCACACGCTGCTGGAGCCCGAGGTTAGGTATTACCTGAAACAAGATCATCTCGCCTCAAGACCTGCACATAAGGGGATCCTTCACCGGCCCTGAAGTTGGAAGGGACGCACCCTCCAGGTGTCCAGATGCTGTGGCTCCATACAAGGTTGGATTGTCTCATCTCTTCTGTTCTGCAGGAAACTTCTTTATACATGAGAACATGGAGCTGAAAGTTGGTACTTTGGGCTGGCAGCAAGGCTGAGCCACCGGAGCCAGAGAAGAAGTGATAGTTGTAGGACCTGGGGATGTGCAGATGTTCCCGTGTAGGGATGGGGGGCGGGGGGGGGGTGTGTGATAATGTCACTACTTGGGTGCATTGCTTTGGTGGTAACTTGCTCTCTGCTCTTTCACAGAACAATATGTGTACCTCCAAATTCTGGCCCTGAAGTCCTGCACGACACGGTCATGGCCTGAGTCGGATGTCTGGTCCCTAGGATGCGTCATGTAGGTTCAGCTTTCACTTGCATTTAACCCTTAAGGACGCAGGTATTTTTTTGCTAATTTCTCGCTCTCCATCTCAAAAACCATAACTTTTTCATTTTTCCGTGTACAGAGCTGTGTGAGGGCTATTTTGTGCGTAACAAATTTTACTTTCCCATGATGTTATTTATTATTCCATGCCATGTAGTGGGGAAGCCGCAAAAAAATTCCAATGTGGAAAATATAAAAAAACTCATGTGCGTCATGTTCTGTGTGGGTCTCGTTTTACGACTTTCACTCTGCGCTCCAAATAACAACTCTACTTTTTCTTTGGTTCGGTACATCGCGTGTACCAAAGTTATATAGGTTTTATTGCGTTTTATACATTTCAAAAAATTAAACGAATTGTCAAAAAAGGAAAAAATTTTTTGCCATCTTCTGACGCTAATAACTTTTTTCATACTTTGGCGCATGGAGCTGTGTGAGGTGTCATTTTTTGCGAAATGACCGACGTCTCCATTGCTACCCATTTGAGCACTGTGCGACATTTGGATCATTTTTATTACATTTTTTATGTCATCCAAAAATGTGTAAAGTCGCGTTTTGGACATTGGGCGCCATTTGCCGTTCCGGGGTCACCGCCGTCAATAACCGTTTTTATATTTTGATAGATCGGGGCATTTTGGGACGCGGGATACCTAATGTGTCTGTGTTTTTACTATTTATTATATTTATTCAGTTCGAGGGAAGGGGGTGATTTGAACTTTTAATATTTTATTATTTTTTTTACATTTTTTAAACTTTTTTTTTCTTTTTTTTTTTCACTATTTCTTAGACCATCTAGTGTAAATTAACCCTAGATGGTGTGATTGCTCCTGCGATATACTGCGATACTACTGTACGCAGTATATGGCATTTCTGCCACTAACATTACAATGAGCCACAGGCTCATTGTAAGGAATATGCAAAGCATGTATCCTCGGGCCCGAGGATACATGCTTTGCATATTCCTTACAAGAGCCTGTGGCTCATTGTAATGTTAGTGGCAGAAATGCCATATACTGCGTACAGTAGTATCGCAGTATATCGACAGGAGCAATCACACCATCTAGGGTTAATTTACACTAGATGGTCTAAGAAATAGTGAAAAAAAAAAAGAAAAAAAAAGTTTAAAAAATGTAAAAAAAATAATAAAATATTAAAAGTTCAAATCACCCCCTTCCCTCGAACTGAATAAATATAATAAATAGTAAAAACACAGACACATTAGGTATCCCGCGTCCCAAAATGCCCCGATCTATCAAAATATAAAAACGGTTATTGACGGCGGTGACCCCGGAACGGCAAATGGCGCCCAATGTCCAAAACGCGACTTTACACATTTTTAGATGACATACAAAAATGTAATAAAAATGATCCAAATGTCGCACAGTCCTCAAATGGGTAGCAATGGAGACGTCGGTCATTTCGCAAAAAATGACACCTCACAAGCTCCATGCGCCAAAGTATGAAAAAAGTTATTAGCGTCAGAAGATGGCAAAAAATTTTTTCCTTTTTTGACAATTCGTTTAATTTTTTGAAATGTATAAAACGCAATAAAACCTATATAACTTTGGTACACGCGATGTACCGAACCAAAGAAAAAGTAGAGTTGTTATTTGGAGCGCAGAGTGAAAGTCGTAAAACGAGACCCACACAGAACATGACGCACATGAGTTTTTTTATATTTTCCACATTGGAATTTTTTTGCGGCTTCCCCACTACATGGCATGGAATAATAAATAACATCATGGGAAAGTAAAATTTGTTACGCACAAAATAGCCCTCACACAGCTCTGTACACGGAAAAATGAAAAAGTTATGGTTTTTGAGATGGAGAGCGAGAAATTAGCAAAAAAATACCCTGCGTCCTTAAGGGTTAAATGCAAGTGAAAGCTGAACCTACATGACGCATCCTAGGGACCAGACATCCGACTCAGGCCATGACCGTGTCGTGCAGGACTTCAGGGCCAGAATTTGGAGGTACACATATTGTTCTGTGAAAGAGCAGAGAGCAAGTTACCACCAAAGCAATGCACCCAAGTAGTGACATTATCACACACCCCCCCCCCGCCCCCCATCCCTACACGGGAACATCTGCACATCCCCAGGTCCTAGAACTATCACTTCTTCTCTGGCTCCGGTGGCTCAGCCTTGCTGCCAGCCCAAAGTACCAACTTTCAGCTCCATGTTCTCATGTATAAAGAAGTTTCCTGCAGAACAGAAGAGATGAGACAATCCAACCTTGTATGGAGCCACAGCATCTGGACACCTGGAGGGTGCGTCCCTTCCAACTTCAGGGCCGGTGAAGGATCCCCTTATGTGCAGGTCTTGAGGCGAGATGATCTTGTTTCAGGTAATACCTAACCTCGGGCTCCAGCAGCGTGTGGCGCGCCTTCCAGATAGTGCGGAGAGACTGCAGAAGACACATTTATTGTATTGTAGCAAAAAAACCTTAAAATCTTAAGCTCGAGGCAACAATCCCTGCACAAATAACTGGCAGGAAAACATGACTGCAAGAAAATATCTGGAAAACAAACATGACGTGAATCCTACAGGATGACTATCCGAGATCTCACTATTACTGGGGGGAGAAATCATCTGAAAGGGATGTACGCTCCATGGTAATGGGGGGGCGCACATGCACTTGTCTCTCTGCTGACCTATGAGATCATCTGTACTGGGTCTGGAGAGGCTCAGGGCCACATTTAGTCTATTCCTGCAGCGCTGTGAGGGCTCTTTGTAGTAGTGCGGGGCAGCATCTGAAATAGCTGGGGGGTAGGTTACATTATCTTACAGGGGGGGGGGCCGGGGAATATGTAAACTGCACAAAGGGCCAATTATAGGGCCGGTGCTTTGCATTAGCAGCTGCCCAGCACCGAGGAACCTTTCATGATGGCACCAGAGGCTGGAGAGTCCCCATGTGGCCACGCAAATGCACTTACTTTGCGGTGCAGATCTCGAGGAAATGTAGATGTTCTCAGAGTCTTCAAAATGTGGGAGAATTGACAATGGTTTATGATGGAGCGGCTGGTTGCAAATCAATATCATTCACAACAGGAAGGAATGGGGAAAAATTTAGAAAATTGCGTAAAAGTAAAGTTCCTGCCATCCAACAACTCGGCAGCAACAGGCATTAGGCTCATCCAATATCCAACATCTGAAGCCAATTACAGGAGTTATGGCTTTGCATTGGATTCTCACCAAGTTAATGTATTAATACTGTTTGTAATTGAACTCTCATCTCCTATTCAGGGAGTGTCCGGCCACAATAAATGAATTACGATGTTTCAAGCTGTCTCTTCCTTGAATTCCCAAGAAAACAAAAGGCTGTGTCCTGTGACTCAGCCTGTGAATCCAGGGCTGGGCCATTAACCCTTGCTCTTCCATTAGGTGGTCAGAGCTCAAGGTTGGTCCCCAGGGGGTCACGAGTCACTCACCTTCTCGCGTCTGATGTGGCTTGGCCACACGACTGTGCGGGATGACTTTCACAGCATAGTTTTATTTGGTGAGATCTCAGTCATTCATAGCAGCGAGCAAATCACTCCCTGGAACAAAGAGGAAGGGTTTATAAAGTGCAACCCCAAAATCACACTATGGGGCAAGGTGCAAACCCAGTGCATATCACAGCAAGCAGAGATATTATCTGATATAAAGTGAACCTTACAGAATTAAGCTATAATCACACAGGTGAGGTTCGTTACAGTGTATTTGTGGCATAAGCCATCAGCCTGAGACCAAAGTACGTTTAACGCTACAGAGGATTGTCTACATTGACAATTTAACAAAACCCATCAGCTGAGAGGGACTGGGGTCATCCCCAATCATGAGGAACAAAACTTAGAAAGTTCCATTTCTCGTTAAGTTTCTTAGGACCAGTCGTGTGACCCAGACTGCTCTCATGGGAGGAAGTGTGATCCGGACTGACCCTCCCCACCCAGGAAGTGTCCGAACTGTATACCCAGTGACGAACTCCTTCGCTTGAGTGATAATCAATGAAGAGCAAATATAACCAGTGGTGACCATAGGGCTTCCCTCCCCCAGAATTTATAACCCCCCCCCCCTCTCGATGATAAGGGATCGCGCTGCGTCTGCAGAGGCTGCAGTAATGGAGACGGCTGCAGACACTGCGCCAGATTAATACAAGCACTCAGTCCAGAAGGCTGCGGATTCCTGAAACATACCAGAAAAAGCCATGGGTAACACCACTAAATCAACAATAGTCAGAGGGGGACCCCAAAGCAACAGTCAACACCCCTTCTTAACAAAGGGCTTAACCTGTTGCATTAACCTAGAATATTGGGGTAGGGGAGAGTCCAGAATCTACATCACAAGCTCCGGCCCAGCCTGACCATCAAGAAAACTGGAACAAGCCTCAGCAGACACCTGACCTGTAGACTGATACATTGTAGCGACCACCTCCCATCACTGATACACTGGCGCCTGCCCAGTGGCATCGATACAATGTAGCAGAACAACCAACATACAATCAGGAGACATCATGAAATCAGTCAGAAGACCAAAACCACATAAATCTGATTGTCCGACATTGTAGCAACACAGACCCAACGCACAAGCAACACAGAACAGAAAAACCAGGAGACGGATTCCCGGGCCATGAGAGTCCTATCCTCATCATCCTTCACACACTCATTCAGGGAAGGCCGTGACTCAGGCACCCTCCTGCTGCCCTCTGTGCACGTCACCACCGATATAGCGTATGTACACAGTGGCGACCCTGCACCCATTACAGACCCCATAGTAACCCAGGCACAGAACCTGCCAGGGCACCAGACCCCCACTAGTGTATTCAGCTTGGGGTGCCCTACACAGAGTCCCCTAAATAGTGATCCATTCCCCACAAACACAGGGGCACCACAGAGCACAGCAGAGGGGCTCCGCCATTCCTGCGGATCATTGATATCCGATCCGTCACCACTGCAAAACACCAGGCCATGAGGGGACAGACATGACACATGTGCCGCACACCCCAGGACTGCAGGGGTCACATCATCACACTGGGGTAGAAAGAGGGAAATGGGGGCTCCAGGACACACATGATACAGGAGGAGGATAGGGGGGGCAATGCTGCACCTCCTTATCCCAGATCTGAGATACTTCCTATCCATGATAGCCACAGCAGGTGATGCTGGGAACTTGTAGTGCACCGGGCTAGGTCCTTGGGTTGTGGAGCATCTCTCACCTTGCCAGGGTTTGCCACTCGCGTAGCTCCGTCCTGTCAGGGGGTCGGTGATGGTTTTGCGGGGGTGCTTGTGCAGGTTTGGGGGCGGCTGGAGGTGCTCGGGAAGGGCTGGATGTAGCACGCGCGCTCATAGTCTCGCCGTGCTGCTTCTCCTTCGCCGCCCGCAGCGATACTGTCCCCGCCGACCGCACACGCGTTATCAATGAGACCGAGGTGGGACGTCAGGCGCATGCGCGTGGACTGAGGGGCCCGCGCGCTGGAGCCACGTGGACCCCAAACTCCCCCGCCCCTTCTCCAGGCCCCGCCCCAGAATATTCACCATGAGAGACCAGTGTATATGGATAGACCTCAGTACAGGAAGTTGTAATATATACCCTCCTTATATAATGTACGACCCCAGTACAGGAAGTGTAAATATACCCTCGTTATAATGTACAGACCCCAGTACAGGAGGTGTATATATACCCCTCCCATATAATGTACAGACCCTGGCACAGGAAGTGTAATATATACCCCTCCTCATATAATGACAGACCCCAGAACAGAATAGTAATATATACCCATACCTCCTCATATATGTACAGACCCTGGCACAGGAAGTGTAATATATACCCCTCCTCATATATGTAAAGACCCAGTACAGGAATAGTAATATATACCCATACCCCTCCTCATATAATGTACAGACCCCAGAACAGGAAGTGTAAATATACCCCTCTATAATGTACAGACCCCAGTACAGGAATAGTAATATATAACCATACCCCTTCTCATATAATGTACAGACCCCAGAACAGGAGTGTAATATATACCCCTCCTCATATAATGACGACCCCAGAACGGAATAGTAATATATACCCATACCCTTCTCATATATGTACAGACCCCCATACATAAGGTATAGTTTATATACTCATTAGATTTTTGTAATCCTACATGTGGGCTACAATGGACCCCTCTATTTCTATATGAGAAACTTGTCTGCATCTTCCATCTACTAATCATCTGTTTTCACTTCACCACAGAAATTCTACAAGTGGAAAACTGCTGCCTTAGTATGGTTAGATGTCAGCTCTGCGGGGCCACGGATCTCTTGTGTTGGATATTTGCCTTACTGCACTGATACATTGTAACAAGATGAGGACGAGATACACTGTAGTCAAACCCTCACATGTAACACGTTGTAGGTCACTGAGGTTATTAATGTTCCCACTGACTGAATCCCTGACAGCAGCAGAGATGTGGAGAGTGAGGAGGAACTGAAATATGTCACAAATTTTGTACATAATTTAATGTTGACGTTAATAGTGAGCAAGAGGAATGAGAGAGAGGGTCGTGTGATGCTGGACCAGACTGAGGACTATCTTTGGAAGGGGGGGGGGGGGGGTTCTCAACAGCCAATGTTCTATTTCCTCAGAATACAGTGCGGACAAATTGGGATAAAGCTTCTGGATCTCATCTGTCTGGGCAGGAATGTGGCTGATAATCAATAACGTCATCATCGTCCTCTGTGGACTCCACCGCCCAGATACCAGGGAAGGGCACATCTCTCATCAGTCATTCTGTCCCTTTCACTCTTTCATTTATGGGGAAAAAATCATTTATTAAATTATGTATTTTCTGAAAATAATTAAATAAACATCTAAGCACTTGCAGTACTGGTTATGACCAGCGGGCGCAGTGTAGAGGATCTACTCCAGTACATACTATCCCTTTAAGACAGTGTCACCTTTTACATGTGTAGTCAGAGCTCATCATTACAGCTGATAACGATCAGGGGGGGGGGGTCGTCTCCTCTTCTCCGGTCACTGGTCACAGATCCGGTTTACAAACCTGTATTTCAGTATGAGATTTTTTTTGCTGCTTTTTATGAGTTTTGTGTTTTTTTCCCCTCTCTCAAGGTCACTTAGACTGTAAATTTGGTGCTAAAATGTTTCCTCTAAGTGGGGTAACTGGGGAGGGCATGTCCTGACCTTATGGCCACTCCAGAAGGGGCAGGAGGAGCCCAAAAATCAGCCATATAGTGAATGAGGAGGCAAAGGGGGAACAGTGAGGGGGCGAGGAGCCCAGGGACAGCAAGGACATGAGGAGCCAAGGCGGAAGAGAAGGGGCGAGAACCCTAAGGGGAGTGAGGGGCAGAGGGGGGATAGGAACCAAAGGGCAGCAACGACTTGAGGAGCCAAGGGGAAGATGGGGGGGAGTGTGTGTGTGTGTGGGGGGGGGGTACAATGGACAGCGAGGGGACCATGGGAGTCAATGGGCAGGGAGGAGACTTGAGCCAAGGGGCAATGAGGGCATGAGAAGCCAATAGGGCAGCAAAGGGGGCGAGGAGCCAAGGGGAAGAAATGAGCCCAGGAGCCAAGAGGAAGTAAGGAGTAAGGATCCAATGGGATGGAATAGGAGCTAAGGGCAGCAAGGAGGTCAGGAACAAAGGGGCAAAAAGGAGGTCAGAAGCCAAGAGGAAGTGAAGAGGATGAGCACTGGGGATCTCCTTCAATAATAGGGTTAAATTTGTCCACCTTGGGTTCAGATCCTGATGTTGGCCCCCAAATCCTGCAGAGACTGAAGCAAGAAACTGATGAGACCTAAAAGACAAAGACTTTCATAGAATTTTAGGGGAATTATTTTAGGGGGAAATATTCTTTACTGTCTGTGAAAAGGGAAGTGGGGCACAATGCAGGTAGCAAGTCACAAAAGGGGAAATCTGGTCAGTGGAGAAGAGGGAAATACTCTCCATGATGGTGACTATGGAGGGGGGTCCTGGCCTCATCACACAGTGCAGGAGCCTCAGGACCCTAAGCTAGTTCACACTGCAGGAAAGGTACAAGGCCTGTGGACACGCTGTGGATACAGGAGCACCCCTGCCTGACACTGTATCATAGCCTGTAGTGTCTCACACCTCCCCTGCTGGACACTGTGATCATAGCCTGTAGAATGTCAGGCTCCCCCTGCTGGAACACTGTGACCATAGCCTTTAGTGTCTCACAGCCCCCCCCCCCCCTCCCCTGCTGGACGCTGTGATCATAGCCTGTATAATGTCACAGCTTCCCCTGCTGGACACCGTGATCATGGCCTGTATAATGTCACAGCTCCCCATGCTGGACACTGTGATCATAGCCTGTATAATGTCACAGCTTCCCCTGCTGGAGACCGTGATCATGGCCTGTATAATGTCACAGCTCCCACTGCTGGACACTGTGATCATAGCCTGTAGAATGTCACAGCTTCCCCTACTGGACACTGTGATCATGGCCTGTATAATGTCACACCTCCCACTGTGGACCTGTGATCATAGCCTGTAAATGTCACAGCTCCCCCTGCTGGACACTGTGATCATAGCCTGTTAGAATGTCACAGCTCCCCCTGCTGGACACTGTGATCATAGCCTGTGAAGTTCACAGCTCCCCTGCTGGACACTGTGATCATGGCCTGTATAATGTCCAGCTCCCACTGCTGGACAATTGTGATCATAGCCTGTTTAATGTACAGCTTCCCTGCTGGACACCGTGATCATGGCCTGTATAATGTCACAGCTCCCACTGCTGGACACTGTGATCATAGCCTGTAGAATGTCACAGCTCCCCCTACTGGACACTGTGATCATGGCCTGATAATGTCACAGCTCCCACTGCTGACACTGGGATCAGCCTGTAGAAGTCACAGCTCCCCTACTGGACACTGTGATCATGCTGTATAATGTCACAGCTCCCACTGCTGGACACTGTGATCATAGCCTGTGTGTCTCAACAGCTCCCCCTGCTGGACAGTTGATCATAGCCTGTAGAATGTCACAGTCCCCCTACTAAACACTGTGATCATGGCCTGTATAATATCACAGACCCCCCCTGCTGACCACTGTGATCATAGCCTGTATAATGTCACCGGCCTATACCTGGTAAGGTAAGTGTAATTTTCGCAAACATTTTTTGTCTTTAAATGTGGCGGTTTTTCCGAATCCGTCGGATTTTTGTTCGGCCACGCCCCGATTTCCGTCGCGTGCATGCAGCGCAGATGCGCCAGAATCGAGCCGTGCGTCAAAATCCCGGGGCAATTCAGGGAAAACTGCGCAAATCGGAAATATTCGGGTACCGTCGGGAAACGCGAATCGGCCCTTAGTAAATGACCCCCATTTTGTATTTGAAATGACTAGAGCTGCAGTGCTGGTGCATCGATTGAGAAGACATTCACTGATACATGAATGTGTTTGTAGTTCTGAGAAATTTCCAAATATTTTTACTTTTGGAATATTGAAACTGCAAATTTCAGCATTGATGTCTGAGACACGGGGAGAGGAAGTGAGAGCAGTGCAAGACGATCCTGAAATGTGTGTGGAGCTTCCATGCAGGTTACATATTACAGCACCGCAGCAGCCCACATAAAAACAGCACTGCAGCAGCACATATACAGCACCGACGCAGCACTATCAGCACCGCAGCAGCAAAAAAACACGCCACCGCGCGCAGCACATATATAAGCACACACAGCAGCACAAATACAGCACCGCAGCAGCACATATACAGCAGCCAGCCATACAGCACGCAGCAGCACATAAACAAGCACCGCAGCAAGCACATATACAGTATGTGCTGCTGCGGTGCTGTATATGTGCTGCTGCGGTGCTGTATATCTATTATGTACTGCTGCGGTGCTGTATGTGTGCTGCTGCAGTGCGGTATATGCATTATGTGCTGCTGCGGTGCTGTATATGTGCTGCTGCGGTGCTGTTTATGTGCTGCTGCGGTGCTGTTTATGTGCTGCTGCGGTGCTGTATATGTGCTGCTGCGGTGCTATGTTTATGGTGGCTGCTAGGCGGCTGGCTGTATATGTGCTGCTGCGTGCTGTTTGTGCTGCTGGGTGCTTTATATGTGCTGGCTGCGGTGGCGTGTATGTTTTTGCTGCTGCGGTGTGATAGTGCTGCGCGGTTCTTCGTATATGTGCTGCTGCGGTGCTGTTTATGTGCTGCTGCGGTGCTGTATATGTAACCTGCATGGAAGCTCCCACACACATTGCAGGATCGTCTTGCACTGCTCTCACTTCCCTCCCCGTTGTCTCAGACATCAATGCTGAAATTTGCAGCTTCAATATTTCCAAAAGTAAAAATATTTGGAAATTTCTCAGAACTACAAACAACATTCATGTATCAGTGAATGTCTTCTCAATCGATGCACCAGCACTGCAGCTCTAGTCATTTCAAATACAAAATGGGGGTCATTTACTAAGGGGCCGATTCGCGTTTTCCCGACGTGTTACCCGAATATTTCCGATTTGCGCAGATTTTCCCTGAATTGCCCCGGGATTTTGACGCACGCGATCGGATTCTGGCGCATCTGCGCTGGCATGCACGCGACGGAAATCGGGGGCGTGGCCGAACGAAAATCCGACGGATTCGGAAAAACCGCCACATTTAAGACAAAAAATGTGTTGCGAAAATTACACTTACCTTCACCAGGTATAGGCCGGTGACATTATACAGGCTATGATCACAGTGGTCAGCAGGGGGGGCTGTGATATTATACAGGCCATGATCACAGTGTTTAGTAGGGGGAGCTGTGACATTCTACAGGCTATGATCACAGTGTCCAGCAGGGGGAGCTGTGAGACACTACAGGCTATGATCACAGTGTCCAGCAGTGGGAGCTGTGACATTATACAGGCCATGATCACAGTGTCCAGTAGGGGGAGCTGTGACATTCTACAGGCTATGATCACAGTGTCCAGCAGTGGGAGCTGTGACATTATACAGGCCATGATCACAGTGTCCAGCAGGGGGAGCTGTGACATTCTACAGGCTATGATCACAGTGTCCAGCAGGGGGAGCTGTGACATTCTACAGGCTATGATCACAGTGTCCAGCAGGGGGAGGTGTGAGACACTACAGGCTATGATCACAGTGTCCAGCAGGGGGTGCTCCTGTATCCACAGCGTGTCCACAGGTCCTTGTACCTTGTCCTGCAGTGTGAACATAGCTTTAGGGTCCTGAGGCTCCTGCACTGTGTGATGAGGCCAGGACCCCCCTCCATAGTCACATCATGGAGAGTATTTCCCTCTTCTTCACTGACCAGATTTCCCCTTTTGTGACTTGCTCCTGCATTGTGCCCCAACTTCCCCTTATTCACAGACAGTAAAGAATATTTCCCCCTAAAATAAATTCCCCTAAAATTCTATGAAAAATCTTTGTCTTTTAGGTCTCATCAGTTTCTTGCTTCAGTCTTCTGCAGGATTTTGGGGGCCAACATCAGGATCTGAACCCCTAAGGTGGACATATTTAACCCTATTATGGAAGGAGATCCCCAGTGCTCATCCTCTTCACTTCCTCTTGGCTTCTGACCTCCTTTTTGCCCCTTTGTTCCTGACCTCCTTGCTGCCCCTTAGCTCCTTACTTCCCATTGGATCCTTACTCCTTACTTCCTCTTGGCTCCTGGGCTCATTTCTTCCCCTTGGCTCCTCGCCCCCTTTGCTGCCCTATTGGCTTCTCATGCCCTCATTGCCCCCTTGGCTCAATGTCTCCTCCCTGCCCCATTGACTCCTCATGTCCCCTCGCTGTCCCATTGTACCCCCCCCCCCCCCCCCCCCCCCCCCCCCCCCATCTTCCCCCTTGGCTCCTCAAGTCGTTGCTGCCCTTTTGGTTCCTCATCCCCCCTCTGCCCCCTCACTGCCCCTTAGGGTTCTCGCCCCTTCTCTTCCGCCTTGGCTCCTCATGTCCTTGCTATCCCTGGGCTCCTCGCCCCCTCACTGTTCCCCCTTTGCTCCTCATGTCACTATAATGGCTGATTTTTGGGCTCCTCGCTGCCCCTTCTGGAGTGGCCCATAAGGGTCAGGACATGCCCTCCCCAGTTACCCCAGACTTAGAGGAAACATTTTTAGCACCAGAATTTACAGTCTAAGTGACCTTGAGAGAGGGGAAAAAAACACAAAACTCATAAAAAGCAGCAAAAAAAGTCTCATACTGAAATAACAGGTTTGTAAACCGGATCTGTGACCAGTGACCGGAGAAGAGTGACGACCCCCCCCCCCCCCCTGATCGTTATCAGCTGATAATGGATGAGCTCTGACTACACATGTACAAAGGGTGACACTGTCTTAAAGGGATAGTAATGTACATGGAGTAGATCCTCTACACTGCGCTCACTGGTCATAACCAGTACTGCAAGTGCTTAGATGTTTATTTAATTATTTTCAGAAAAATACATAATTTAATAAATGATTTTTTCCCCATAAAATGAAAGAGTGAAAGGGACAGAATGACTGATGAGAGATGTGCCCTTTCCCTGGTATCTGGGCGGTGGAGTCCACAGACGATGATGACGTTATGTGATTATCAGTCACATTCCTGCTCCAGACAGATGAGATCCAGAAGCTTTATCCCAATTTGTCCGCACTGTATTCTAAGGAAATAGAACATTGAAGCTGTTGAGAACCCCCCCCCCCCCTCCTTTCCCCAGATAGTCCTCAGTCCAATGCAGAGCCATGTGTCTCCACGGTAACAGACTACAACGTAGTCTGGTCCAGCAGTCACACGACCCTCTCTCTCAATCCTTCTTGCTCATCTATTAATGTCAACATTAAATTATTGTACAAAATTTGTGACATATTTTCAGTTCCTCCTCACTCTCTACATCTCTGCTTGCTGTCAGGGATTCAGTCAGTGGGAACATTAATAACCTGCAGTGACCTACAACGTGTTACATGTGAGGGTTTGCTACAGTGTATCTCGTCCTCATCTTGTTACAATGTATCAGTGCAGTAAGGCAAATATCCAACACAAGAGATCCGTGGCCCGCAGAGCTGACAATCTAACCATACTAAGGCAGCAGTTTTCCCACATTGTAGAATTTCTGTGGTGAAGTGAAAACAGATGATTAGTAGATGGAAGATGCAGACAAGTTTCTCATATAGAAATAGAGGGGTCCATTGTAGCCCACATGTAGGATTACAAAAATCTAATGAGTATATAAACTATACCTTATGTATGGGGGTCTGTACATTATATGAGAAGGGGTATGGGTATATATTACTATTCCTGTTCTGGGGTCTGTCCATTATATGAGGAGGGGTATATATTACACTTCCTGTTCTGGGGTCTGTACATTATATGAGGAGGGGTATGGGTATATATTACTATTCCTGTACTGGGGTCTGTACATTATATAAGGAGGGGTATATATTACACTTCCTGTACTGGGGTCTGTACATTATATGAGGAGGGGTATATATTACACTTTCTGTTCTGGGGTCTGTACATTATATGAGGAGGGGTATATATTACACTTTCTGTACTGGGGTCTGTACATTATATAAGGAGGGGTATATATTACACTTCCTGTACTGGGGTCTATCCATTATACACTGGTCTCTCATGGTGAATATTCTGGGGCGGGGCCTGGAGAAGGGGCGGGAGGAGTTTGGGGGTCCACGTGGCTCCAGCGCGCGGCCGCCCCTCAGTCCACCGCGCATGCGCCTGACGTCACCTCGGTCTCATTGATATAACGCGTGTGCGGTCGGGCGGGGACAGTATCGCTGCGGGCGGCGAAGGAGAAGCAGCAGCGGCGGAGACCATGGAGCGCGCGTGCTACATCCAGCCCTTCCCGGAGCACCTCCAGGCCGCCCCCAAACCTGCACAGCAGCCCCCCAGCAAAACCATCACCGACCCCCTGACAGGACGGAGCTACGCGAGGGGCAGAACCCTGGGCAAGGTGAGAGATGCTCCCAAGGACTAGCCCGGTGCACTACAAGTTCCAGCATCACCTGCTGTGGCTATACATGGGGGAGGAAGGAGGTGCTCAGATCTGGGATACAGGAGGTGCAGCATTGCCCCCCCATATCCTCCTCCATGTATCATGTGTGTCCCTGGAGCCCCCATTTCCCATCTTTCCTACCCCAGTGTGTATGATGTGTGGACCCCTGCAGTCCTGGGGTGTGCGGCACATGTGTCATGTCTGTCCCCTCATGGCGCTGGTGTTTTGCAGTGGTGACGGATCTGGAATATCAATGATCCTGCAGGAGATGGCGGAGCCCCCTCTGCTGTGCTCTGTGGTGCCCCCTGTGTATTGTGGGGAATGGATCACTATTTAGGGGGACTCTGGTGTAGGGCACCCCAAGCTGAATACACTAGTGGGGGTCTGGTGCCCCTGGCAGGGTTCTGTGCCTGGGTTACTATGAGGGTCTGTAATGGGTGCAGGGTCGCCACGCTGTGTACATCTGCTATATCGGGTGGTGACGGGCACAGAGGGCAGCAGGCGGGTGCCTGAGTCACGGCCTTTCCCTGAATGAGGTGTGGAGGATGATGAGGATACGACTCCTCATGGCCCGGGAATCCGTCTCCTTGGTTTCTGTTCTGTGTTGCTTGTGCGTTGGGTCTGTGTTGCTACAATGTGTCGGACAGATCAGGATTTATCGTGGGTTTTGGTCGTTCTGACTGATTTCATGATGTTCTCCTGATTTGTATGTTGGTTGTTCTGCTACATTGTATCGATGTCCAGGGGGCAGGCGCCACAGTGTATCAGTGATGGGAGGTGGTCGCTACAATGTATCAGATCTACAGGTTCAGTGTCTGCTGGAGGCTTGTTCCAGTTTCTGATGCTGGTCAGGCTGGGCCGGAGCTTGTGATGTAGATTCTGGACTCTCCCCTACCCCAATATTCTAGGTTAATGCAACAAGGTTAAGCCTTCTGTTAAGAAAGGGGTGTTGACTGTTGCTTTGGGGTCCCCCATCTGACTATTGTTGATTTAGTGGTGTTTAACCCATGGCTTTTCTGGGTATGTTTCAGGAATCCTGCAGCCATTACTGGACTGAGTGGCTGTTATTAATCTGGGCGCATTGTCTGCAGCCGGCGTCCATTTCTGCAGACGCAGCGCGATCCCTTATCATCGGAGAAGGGGGGGGGGGGGGTGTATAAATGTCTGGTGGAGAGGAAGCCCTATGGTCACCACTGGTTATATTTAGCTCTTCATTGATTATCACTCACAGCAGGAGGTATCTTCACTGTGTATCAGTCTGGACACTTCCTGAGGTGGGGGGAGGGTCAGTCCAGATCACACTTCCTCCCATGAGAGCAGTACTAGGGTCACACGACTGGGTCCTAAGAAAACTCTAAGCGAGAAATGTGGAACTTTCTAAGGTTTTAGTTCCTCATGATTTGGGGATGACCCAGTCCTCTCTCAGCTGATGGGTTTGTTAAATTGTCAATGTAGACAATCCTCTGTAGCGTTAAACGTACTTTGGTCTCAGGCTGATGGCTTATGCCTACAAATACACTGTAACGAACCTTCACCTGTGTGATTATAGCTTTAATTCTGTAAGGTTCACTTTATAATCAGATAATATCTCTGCTTGCTGTGATATGCACTGGGGTTGCACTTGCCCCATAGTGTTGATTTTTGGGGTGCACTTTATTAACCCTTTCCTCTTTGTTCCAGGGAGGATTTGCTCGCTGCTATGAAATGACTGAGATCTCCACCAATAAAACCTATGCTGTGAAAGTCATCCCGCACAGTCGTGTGGCCAAGCCACATCAGCGCGAGAAGGTGAGTGACTCGTGACCCCCTGGGGGACCAACCTTGAGCTCTGACGACCTAATGGAAGAGCAAGGGGTTAATGGCCCAGCCCTGGATTCACAGGCTGCAGTCACAGGACACAAGCCTTTTGTTTTCTTGGGATGTTCAAAGGAAGAGACAGCTTGAAACATCGTAATTCATTTATTGTGGCCGGACACTCCCTGAATGAGGAGATGAGAGTTCAAGTTACAAAAAGTATTAAACTACATTAACCTTGTGTGAGAATCCAATGCAAGAGCCATAAACTCCTGTAATTGGCTTCAGATGTTGGATTATTGGATGAGCCTAGATGCCTGTTGCTGCCGAGTTGTTGGATGGCAGGAACTTTACTTTTACGCAATTTTCTAAATTTTCCCCATTTCCTTCCTTAGATTGTGAATGAGATTGATTTGCACCAGCAGCTCCATCATAAACACATTGTCAAGTTCTCCCACCATTTTGAAGACTCTGAGAACATCTACATTTTCCTCGAGATCTGCAGCCGCAAAGTAAGTGCATGTGCAGTGGCCACCATGGGGACTCTCCAGCCTCTGGTGCCATCATGAAAGGTTCATCCGGTGCTGAGGCAGCTGCTAGTGCAAGCAACCGGCCCTAGAATTGGCCCTTTGTGCAGGTTACATGTTCCCGGCCCCCTCCCCTGTAAGATAAGTGTAACTTAACCCCAGATCTGTCAGATGCTGCCCCGCACTACTACAAAGAGCCCTCACAGCAGCTGCAGGAAGACTCAAATGGTGGCCCTGAGCCTCTCCAGACCCAGTACAGATGTGAGCTCATAGTCAGCAGAGAAGACAAGTGCAATGTGCTGCCCCCACATTACACATGGAGCGTACATCCCTCATGTCAGATGATTTCTCCCCCCAGTAATAGTGAGATCTCGGATCAGTCATACTGTAGGATGTAACGTCATGTTTGTTTCCAGATATGTTTCTTGCAGTCATTGTTTCCTGCCAGTTATTTGTGCAGGGGATTGTTTGCCTCTGAGGCTTAAGATTTTAAGGTTTTGTTGCTACAATACAATGAATGTGTCTTCTGCAGTCTCTCGCACATATCTGGAAGGCGCGCCACACGCTGCTGGAGCCCGAGGTTAGGTATTACCTGAAACAGATCATCTCCGGCCTCAAGTACCTGCACATGAAGGGGATCATTCACCGGGACCTGAAGTTGGGTAAGGGACGCACCCTCCAGGTGTCCAGATGCTGTGGCTCCATACAAAGGTTTGGATTGTGCTCATTTGCTTCTGGTTCTGCAGGAAACTTCTTTATCAATGAGAACATGGAGCTGAAAGTTGGTGACTTTGGGCTGGCAGCAAGGCTGGAGCCACCGGAGCAGAGGAAGAAGTGAGTAGTTTAGGGACCTGGGGGAGGTGCAGGATGTTCCCGTGTAGGGGATGGGGGCGGGGGTTGTGTAATGTCACTACTTGGGTGCATTGCTTTGTGGTAACTTTGCTCTCTGCTCTTTCACAGAACAATATGTGGTACCCCAAATTACTTGGCCCCTGAAGTCCTGCACAGACACGGTCATGGCCCTGAGTCGGATGTCTGGTCCCTAGGATGCGTCATGTAGGTTCAGCTTTTCACTTGCATTTAAAAGGGAAATCTTGAGCTGTCCCGGATGCTGGGATGTTGTGGGCGCCGGCTGTGGTGGAACGTTCTGCTTCACTTGTTGGTGTCACAGGAAATTATTACTAATGTTGCACAACGTTCCGCTCCCCGATGGCTCTAGACATCGTATAGTCTTTGCCTGGCTCCTCCCTGGAGAGAAGTGTCACCCATGTGGAATACACTTTGCTATTTCTGGTCTCCCCTGTGGGTAATTGACCTATATTTAATTTTTTTTTTTTTTTTTTTTTTCTTCCTGTTGGCGTCAATAAACGTAGAGACGGTGCCAGCTGGTAACCTGCCTCCCACAGTCTTCACAAATGTCACCTCCATGTTCTGCATTGTATGTGACACAAATAAATTGAATGGACCTTGTTCTCTGCAGGTACACGCTCCTCTGTGGCACTCCACCCTTCGAGACTTCAGATTTAAAGGAGACCTACCGCTGTATCAAGCAGGTGAAGTACACGTTGCCCGCCTGCCTCTCATCCTCTGCCAAGCAGCTGATCATGGGCATCTTGAAACGCACCCCCAGTGAGCGGCTGACACTCGACCAAATCATTGAACATGAATTCTTCACCAAGGTGCGGCCTCCCCTCCAGGCCACAGATTTTTAGTCTCTTCCGTTTTGTCTCAGCCTGAGATTAACTCTTGTGTCTTCCTTTAGGGTTACACCCCAGAAAAGTTGCCTCAAAGTAGCTGTGTGATGGTCCCTGATCTGCACCCACCCAACCCGGCCAAGAGCCTCCTCACCAGAGTTGCCAAGAGTTTATTTGGAAAAGGAAAGTCAAAAGGTAATCTTGATCTGCAGCCTCTGACATCGTGACACCATTGCTCTCGCTCCTCTGGTAGTATCCTCATTTCTGCCTTAACCCTGACGTCTGACATGTTGTATTTGTCATTTGGTCTTTTGGGTTCCACCAAGCCCTGACCTTTCTCTGCTCCCCCTTTTCTGATGAGTTCCCACAAACTGCTGATTTTGGTCTCAATTCGAATCTCTTTTGCAGCAAAGAAAAGCTCCTCCGAGGAGAAGGACGACTTATCTAAGCTAGTGACGGGCCTGGTGAAGACTTCCATCTGCCGACAGCTCAGCTATAAAACCGTGGAGGGGAATGAGGTAATGGAGGAGACGTAAAGGGGAAAGCTGCAGAAGGAAATTGGGGAAACCAAAAATTGCACCCAGAAGTCTGATCTATAGAACCCCCAAATGAGTCCCAGATTCTTTCTTGTGCAGTGGATAAGTGTCCCCCTATATTTTCATGGAGCGCTGATTGATTCTCCATGTCAAGTTTAACTGGGGGAATGTTTTGATGCTGGAGAAGCACGTTGAGTTTGTTGCAGATTTTGCTGCCATGAGCCAATGATAAATGGGATAATCAATATGAAGGACTTCATCTTCTGCTGATGTCTCCTAGCTCAAAAATCTAAATCTATCCTCGAGCTTTCTATAAGCTTCTCCCAGGTCTCCTCTGTGAGGTCCCTCTAGGAGGATGGCATCACATTAACCCTGTGCCCTGTCCCCCCAGCAGGCCGCCCCAGTCACTGGCCAAGCCCTCAGCGGCAGCTGCTGTCCTGTGGAGACCCTAACAGAGGAGGCATCTGGGAAATCTGTGTCTAGATCCATCAGCGGCAGCCTGGTCGGCAGTGATGGTAAGTGCCCGTTGCCCTGTATAGTTGCTGCTACTGGCGGTACACTGAACTGGTTTCTGATCATTCCTGATTTGTTCCTTGTGACAGATTTTGAGCACTGTGTCTCTGCTTCTGGGGTGATGGAGACTGCTCTAGAGGTCCTCAAGGGCTGCCTGTCTTCTATGCCCGTAGGTAAGTATCCCATTATTTCCCTGTGTAATTGTCAATTTCTTTTGAGTGGCTTCATATAATCTCTGCTCTCTTGACCCCACAGGTGAAGGGAAGCCCACCCCTCTCTCAAGACACGAAGACTTCATTTGGGTGTCTAAGTGGGTGGATTATTCTAACAAATATGGATTTGGGTACCAGTTATCTAACCGCAGCATCGGGGTCCTGTTCAACAATGGCACCCACATGGTTCTGCCCGCCAGCCGCAGGTGAGGTTCTGCCTTCTCTATATAGGGGTCTCCCTCCCATACACCTATGTATAGGGCTCCTCCAGTGCATCTGTAGTCTAATCGCTCGTATGATCTCCTCCTCCTTCCACAGAAATGTCCATTACAACCTGACAAATAGCCGCCACTTCGTGTTCGCGGCCTCCGCTGTCCCCGAGCAGCTCCAGGGCCAAATGAGTGTCTTGCAGTACTTTGCAACATACATGGAGCAAAACCTGATGAAGGTGAGTGTCTGGGGCATTCAGATCATATTGCATGAGCCTTGTCGTCAGAGCTGACGCTCATCAATGCAGATAAGATATTTGGATAGGCTGAATTTGCATGTCAAATACATTTCCATCACCACCCCAGGACTCATGCAAAACTGTGCAGCTGGACTTACTCCATCACAATGAGGCTTGTTCTTTGTCCACAAACCTTTTGTGGTGTTAATGGGTTCTTAAAGGGATCTGTCAGCAGGTGGGAAACATACAGAATGCAGCCAGTGTTAAGTGTTGTCCCTGCAGAGAAGTGTAATCAGACCTCTGTACATTTGTATCAGCAGAACAGAGATGGGTCAAAGTAAGAGTTCTTCTTATGGAGTTTGCTAATTAAGGCCGCCTTATAGGTGTGTGTAGACTAAAAGCCATAGATGCTCCACTAATACCATTAGCACCTTGGAAAACTGTTTTGCTTAGTTCCCAGAACATAGAGATGGATTCATATTCCAGGATTGTAGCTTTTGTTGCTGTGCAGTGTGCAGTGAGCTGCTATATAGTCCCAACACATTTCTGCAGGAGCTGGTGTTGCGGAGCAGTGCGGGTACGGGCCTGGATAGTGTAGGATGAGCCGTGCCCTGTGCTGGCAGTGGCCCAGTGTAGGCATCACTTGCCCTGTGACTAGTAGGTGACGTCTTGGGGTGCGGTCATCGCTGAGTACTTGGCAACTTCTTGCCTTATGTCAGCAGTTTCTGGCTGCTCAGAGGTCAGGAATGTGACAGAACCGGTTCTGAGGATCCAGTGGAAGTGGTGGGAAGTGCGGGCTCATCTATGGAAGTCACTCACCTCTTCCAGCACTTGGATCACTGCCATTCACAACGAACTGTAACCTGACCCTTCACAAACCGAGACGTCCAGTGACTAACGCATTCCTTTCTTTAGGGAGGGGATCTTCCGTGTCAGAATGAAGGGGTCCGGCCGCCACCCCCGCTGCTGCTGCTTCTACAGTGGGTGAAGACTGAGCATGCCCTGCTGATGCTTTTCAACAATGGCACCCTCCAGGTGAGGAGAGCGGACAGTGTACGTTATATACCAGCCCTCCGTTATATAATGCAGTCCTCTCCACACTGACTCGCAGCTGAGGTTTTGTTACAATGGATCAGCACCTGCTGGTCCATACACTGAAACAAGCCCATCAACTGTGAGTAGGATCAGTGTAAAAGTTCTAGTTCAAAGGTCACAAACTTTATTTTCTGGCAGAGCTAAAAAGAAAAAATCTCAATATATTTGGTTACGGGAAGTTTGTGAGAGTTGTAGTAGTCTTGCTGCTGTAGTTATCAGATCACCTGCAGCTCCCTCTACCCTGTGCTAACTTCATCATGGAAAATTGACTTGGGTCAACAAACAGTTAAAGAGATGGAATAATGGTTGCTGTTCTTCTACAGTACCGCCTGTCCTTGTCTGATCACTATTCCTGAGAATCCATGAAAACTGATGCAGATCAATTGCAAAATTTGTTGGCTTCAGGGTTTGTCACCATGTGACGGGACAGTTGACGCCTGGGAGTCGGGTAGGAGGAGACATATCAGCTGCAGCCTCCAGAGCTGCTCCAGTGAGATGTCTGAGCTGCACCAGCAGTTCTGCTATGTGCTGCCATCCTTTGCGCTGCCAGCTTTTGGATGGATGAGGGGGAAAACTCCTGCACGGGACTAACACATTTGCAGAAATTAATGTAATCTCCAATCTGATTTCAACATGGTTTCCATTAACTGATGGAAGGTGAATATTGTACACGGAGAGGAACTGTATACGGAATAACATTCGTCTATTGTTGCTTATGGTAGATTCCATCCGCCTCTTGTCTTGACTGCTTTGTTTTGTTCCCAGGTGAATTTCTACAATGATCACACAAAGCTGATCCTCAGCAAACCTCAGGACACCTACCTGCTGACCTACATCAACCGTGACCGCAGCTCTCAGACCTTCCTGCTCAGCTCCCTGGGGGAGAGCGGCTGCACCTCGGACATGTACCATCGCCTCAAGTACACCCTGAAGCTTCTGGAGCAGAAGGCTGAATCCTAGAGCCCCTGCCCGCCATGCCCTGATCCCCCTGGTGCCAATGTTGTATGGACTGTCTGGACTATGTGCCCGGGATATGGGCATAATCTTATCTGGGGGTGACCGGACCCCACAAGCTGAACAATCTGAGGCTCCTCAGAGCTTTTCGGTGCTTGAATTGCAAAATCTTATCTGTAGCGGAAATCTTGAAGTTGCCTTCACTTGAATGAAGTGGTGATGCCACGTCTGGTGCGGACACGTCCTTCGTGGTGGTCATGTCACTAGGGGATTGTTATGCTATGACTTGTCATCCGATAGTGGATTTTTGTCACCTCGCTGCACACATGAGGATTACTCTGATCTGCACTGGGGACATGAGCTTCCCCTTCCCCCGCTCCATTCATCAGGGTGTCATTGATGGAATAAGAGCAGCTGCTGGGGGGCAGCCCTATTCACACTGGTCTGGGGTCTATTGATGGAGGAACTGGCCACCAGCTGCTCCTGTGCCAGGGGCCATCACCTGGTTTCCCTTGTGTTCTCTACAATGTAATGAACTGTGATCCCCACCCAGTCCGCCAGTCATTTGCTGGGGGGCACGTCCTCCCATAGACCCCTGCATCTGCCATACACTTGGATTACCGCTCTGTAGCTATGATCGTGTGCTACACGCCGCCTTAATGAGATGTCCAGATTTAATGGAATAGTTGGGGGCTGATACATCTCCTCTGCATGGGATACACAGTGCAGGGCGGAGCTTCAATAACCTCACCGGGCCCCCTCCCACACTGACTGCACTACATTACTACCAAAGGCTTTTTTTAATCTTTTTTTTTTGACTTTGCTGTTGTAAGCAAAAAAAATTGCAGAATTTCTCACTTAAACGTTACACGGTGTCTTGGTCTTGTGACTCGCACCCAGAGACAAAGGGTTAAATCTGTGAATCCTGAGCTCCATGTGTATAAGGGTTAAATGGAGCTCCATATAATCACAGCACTTTAACACCCCCGCCCCCTTGCACCATCACCCCCTCCTGTTTCCTATACGCTACATATGAGTCTGGCTCCTCCCCCTGCGATGAGCCCGGACTCCTCCAGACTGAAAAGGACCTAAGAGTTCAGGCTGCTACTTGAAATGTATCTTTGTTTTGGTTTCATGGTACGGGCCCCGCAACAGCAGTGAGGGCCCCACATCAACTGTTTGTTCTTCCATAATGACATTTATTTATGTTTTATTTATAAAGATGGTATTTATTTTTAATGTATTTTTTTTTCTTAGATTCTCATTAATCGGCAAAAAATTAAGTTTTGTACAAAAATTACTAATAAACTTTATTCTGAAAATTGCAAAAAAAAATCATCTGTTCTGGTTTAATCGGGAATCCATGAAGAAAGATTGTCGAGTCTATAGAGACAAGTGCAAGCTTTGTCCTGTATGTACACAGTGACTGCACCAGCAGCAGAATAGTGAGTGCAGCTCTGGGGTATAATAAAGGATGTAACTCAGGATCAGTACAGGATAAGTAATGTCATGTATGTACCCAGTGACTGCACTAGCAGCAGAATAGTGAGTGCAGCTCTGGAGTATAATACAGGAAGTAACTCAGGATCAGTACAGGATATGTCATGTATGTACACAGTGACTGCACCAGCAGCAGAATAGTGAGTCCAGCTCTGGAGTATAATACAGAATGTAACTCAGGATCAGTACAGGATAAGTAATGTCATGTATGTACACAGTGACTGCACCAGCAGCAGAATAGTGAGTGTAATGTCATGTATGTACACAGTGACTGCACCAGTGGCAGAATAGTGGGTCAGTACAGGTGGTCCCGACTTACTGACAACCCCTAGTTACAAACAGACCTCTGGATATTAGTAATTTACTGTACTTTAGCCCTAGGCTGCAATGATCCGCTGTAACAGTTACCAAAGGCATCTGCAATGAAGCTTTATCGTAAATCCTGGTTCTTATGACAATCAAACTTTCAATTGTCAGAGACCAAAAAAAAAATTCTGTCTGGGGTTATAAAATATGCAGTTCCTACTTGCATACAAATTCAACTTAAGAACAAACCTACAGAAACTATCTTGTACGTAACCCGGGGACTGCCTGTACTATTGCTGTATGATTTTTGGTGCCTGTGTGCACTTTGACCACATACCAAACAAAACCAATATACAGAACCGTAGTTCATGTTTGGGGGTGGGGGGTGTTAGATATATTTGTTTTGTTAGATTTATCAAAGTGAAGGATTTGTGTAATCTGAGCCCTGAAGTCACACAATGGTGGCTCCGTACTGAAACTCTTTGTTAATTGTCTTGTTCTAATCCTGTGTATTGTAGATATGAGGGGTGAGAGTATTCGGGACCGCACACCCCCTGCTCAATTGGAGGAAATTATGCAGTACTGAAGCAATGGGAAGTCTGTATAATACTGGAGGAAATTATGCAGTACTGAAGCAATGGGAAGTCTGTATAATACTGGGGGGTACATGTAGTACTAGGGGGAGGGGGCGGGGGGCTGCTGGTCATTAGTTGTCGTTCACTAGGCAGGATTTAGGCAGAGGATTCCCCCCCCCCCCTAAATTGAGTCAAACATCCAGTGAGACGGAAGCTTTATTCCAACATATAACATAAGGCAAAGGTCATGTCCCCCCAAGTGCTGGCCGCAGGTACTCATTCCAAACATGACTGGAGGGTGCGTCATGGCGGATGGGTGACAAGTGACCTCAGCACCATCTAGTACCAGGGACTTGGTGCATGGTCAGACATGTCTGCACCTATTGCTATGGGTAACTAACAATGGGATGGCCCTTGACCTCACCTACTGGTCACTCATGGTACAGCCCGTGGACCATGGCCACCGCAAATAATGTGGCGTTGGAATACGAGGCAGAGGCAAAACTATCATTGTGGGGGTCCCACAGGGAGCGGCTGGACACCTTGACCCCCTGGTGGGACACCTGGCCTAGGAGGACGCTGCAGACCACCTTGTAGCGGCTGGGGCTGGACTCCTTGAGTTTGCTGCGGATGAGGTCTGACAGGTTCTGGGCCAGCTGCCCGCTGGTGAGGGCGTTGTACTTGGTGTCCGCCAGGTAGGTCCTCAGGATGGTCTCCAGCATCTTCTGGGCCCTGCAGGGGTTAAACCTGCAGTCCAGGTCAGGGCCCATCTTGTAGGTGTTTTCATACTGAATCTCCTTTATGGGCTGGTAGAGGGGGAGCCCTGAGAAGCTGACCCGTCCATAGTGCGCCCAGGGCCCCAGGGACAGCCGCTTGCTCAGGGCAATGGGGCACAAAGAGTTCCTGCGGGAGAACGGGACGTTCATGTTGCTGACGACCGAGCTGCGGCGCGAGTGCACAGCGGACCGCTCATCGATGCTCCGGAGGCGAGTCAGCTGCCGCGGGGGCATCTCTATGGAGTGAGAGCGGCGACGACACGACACAGGACCTGACCGGGAATGGGCATCACCAGCGCCTGCCAGGACCACAATGTCCTCAGATGGAGACAGGGGGATGTCAGCCATGGTGCTGCCCTGAGAAGAGGTCCACAAATACATCAGAACCAGCACCACCATAACAACATGACATAAAGGCGTGTGTCTCCTATGCTGGAAATATAAGTAGTACAGTATATGGAGGAGGGTAAAAGGGGGCGGGGGTGTATAGATGGAGGAATACAGTGGGGATGGCGGTATGTAGAGGAGGGAATACAGCGAGGGGGAGGGGGGATAGAGGAGTGTATAGAGCAGGGGGAGGTATATAGAGGAGGGTATATAGCACAGGTGTACAGCCTGTGATACACTTCCCTGTCATTGAAACATAACGGCAGATAAGATGTAGCAAGTTACAACATGTCTAATATTTGTAGAGAAGATCCGGAGCCAAGAGATTAACCATCAGATGTCACTACAGAGACACAAAGAGATACTGTCTGCTGAGCTGTGTATCTAATCCTACCCTGTGTGACTCCAGCTAGAGGGCATGTACCTGGCAGCTCCAGCTAGAGGGCATGTACCTGGCAGTCTCAGCTAGAGGGCATGTACCTGGCAGTCTCAGCTAGAGGGCATGTACCTGGCAGTCTCAGCTAGGGGGCATTTACCTGGCAGTCTCAGCTAGGGGGCATTTACCTGGCAGTCTCAGCTAGGGGCATATACTTGGCGCTGGGCACAGCTATCACACAGGACAGGGCAGGTACCGGGGACTTGTCAGCCTTATCTCTATGTATTTATGGATCAGGAGGAATGCGGAGAGGACACAAGGGAACGGCTGCCAACATCCAGGCGGATACAGACATGAAGCTCCAGTCACCTTCATAGCAGCAACAGGATCCACCCAAAATGTTATAACAATGTACAGATACACAGGTAACACACAATCACTCCAGGAGCCCCCAACACTACTCAGACAACCGCAACATCCGAGGGGTCACAGAGAGACAGGGGAAGGAAGGATGGAAACAGGAAAGAAGAAAAGGAGGGACAGAGGGAGTAGGGGAACAAGGACAGTGAGAAGGAACTAAGAAGGTCAGGAGGGACAGAGGGAGCAGGGGGAACAAGGACAGTGAGAAGGAACTGAGATGGTCAGGAGGGACAGAGGGAGTAGGGGTACAAGGACAGTCAGAAGAAACCAGGATGGTCAGGAGGGACAGAGGGAGTAGGGGTACAAGGACAGTGAGAAGGAACTGAGATGGTCAGGAAGGACAGAGGGAGTAGGGGGTACAAGGACACTGAGAAGGAACTGAGATGGTCAGGAAGGACAGAGGGAGTAGGGGAACAAGGACAGTGAGAAGGAACCAAGATGGTCAGGAGGGACAGAGGGAGTAGGGGTACAAGGACAGTGAGAAGAAACCAGGATGGTCAGGAGGGGCAGAGGGAGTAGGGGTACAAGGACAGTGAGAAGGAACTGAGATGGTCAGGAAGGACAGAGGGAGTAGGGGGTACAAGGACACTGAGAAGGAACTGAGAAGGTCAGGAGGGACAGAGGGGTTTAGTTGTGGGACACTGGTGGACAGGACAATCCACAGCTCGTCTGTCTCATCCACATGGATACATTGTAGCAGGATGTAATAGTGAGACAATCCCGCAGCTTTGTGTAATGTTATCACACAGATGCAGGGAACTGTGCGGCCATTGTCACACTACAAGGTCACCCGTCATCCCAAGGGGAACCCGGCAGCAAATCAATACAACAAGACGGATGGGGAGGCGGGAGATTACATGGACATTAATAATAGGAGGGATTGCTGCGGGAGCCGCTTACACTTGTGTCTCCCTGGTTATACTCCTGGGTGCTGCCTCTACCACACAGGCCAAGCCACAGACCCAGAGGGAAGGCCTATATATATACCCCCCACCACATGTGTATCTGTATACACCCCCTCTTGTACACATGTGCTGTACTATATGTATATCCCCTTTATGTACATACACCCGTATTATATATACGCTCCGGCTCATATATATACCCCCCACCATATGTGTATCTGTATACACCCCTCTTGTACACATGTGCTGTACTGTATGTATAAGCCCCTTTATGTACATACACCCGTATTATATATACGCTCCGGCTCCTATATATATACCCCCCACCACATGTGTATCTGTATACACCCCTCTTGTACAAAGAGTAGCCGAAGCAGTGAGGCATCACTGGGAAAAATAAACGTTGTGTAAAATAATATACAGATGAAAAAGAAAGTGGGCGGTTATCCTATAGGGTGCAGGAAAGAACACGAATAAAGGATTTATCGAAGAGGTAAACAGGGTGATACAGAGGTACACGATTATGGGTGTGGGGGTGGGGGGGATAGGGTTACTAGATACTGATGGCAGGAGGGAGAGAAGGCGACAGGGGCAACGGGGAAAAGAAACTCGGTGGGGGGGTATGAAAGGGTAGTCGGAAAGAAAAATGAAAAAGGGTGGGGGAAGACAAGATGATGGAAAAGAGGAAGAATGTAAATATGTAAAGAACAACTAATGTAAAAGAAAGTGTAAGAACGAGGGAAAATAAGTAAAAAAAGTAGCAGTGGAGGGATACGTTGGAAGGCAGAAAGGAAAAAGGAAGAAGGTAGAAAGAGGGGGGGAAAGAAACAGCCAGGAAAGGAGACGGGGTGAAAGGGGAGGAAGAGGGGGGATAGGTTATTGGGGCGAGAACCGAGTCAGAATGTGGGATTTGGTATGGATCAGGAGGTACAGAGAAAAGAATGAAAGTGAAGAAAAATCAAGACAAAACTAGCTTCCCCTTTTACCTTTTTTTTTTTTGTGGTTAGTCTTCTCTCTCATCTCCCCGGCCGCCGGCCGCCTCTCTCTATACGTGTGTATGTACATAAAGGGGCTTATACATATAGTAACAGCACATGTGTACAAGATAGGGGTGTATCCAGATACAGCATGTGGTGGGGGGTATATATTAGGAGCCCGAGCGTATATATAATACGAGGTGTAATGTACATAAAGGGCTTATACATCCAGACAGCACATTTGTACAAGAGGGGGTGGTATACATATACACATTGGTGTTGGGTATTATATCTATATAGGACCGGAGAGTATATATAATACGGGTTGTATTCATTGAAGGGGATATACATATAGTACAGCACTGTTTACAAGAGGGGTGTATACAAGATACACATTGGTGGTGGGGGGTATATATATATAGGAGCCTATGAGCCGTATAGATAATACGGTTGTATGGTACATAAATGGGCATATACATATAGTACAGCACATGTGTACAAGATGGGGTTTATACAGATACACATGTGGTGTGGGGGGGGGTATATATATTGAGCCTTCGCGTATATGTATAATAAACGGTGTAATGTATCCGTAAATGGCTTATACATACATACAGCAACATGTGTCCAAGGGGAGGTTTAACAGATACCATTTGGTGGGGGGTATATCTGATAGTAGCAGGAGCGTAAGACTATATTCAATAACGTGGTGTATGTACATAAGGTTTATACATATAGCACTAAGCAACATTGTGTAAAGAGGTGTTGTATACAGATACACATGTTGTGTGGGGTATAATATATAGGAGCCATGATCGTATATATAGATCCGTGTGGTTATGTACATAAAGGGGCTTATACATATAGTACAGCACATGTGTACAAGAGGGGGTGTATACAGATACACATGTGGTGGGGGGTATATATATAGGGAGCCGGAAGGTCTATATAATACTGTGTTGTACAAAATGTTCTTATCCATAGCATTACATCACATGTTTAGCGAGATATGTTGGGTGTTAGCAATACACATTTGTTGTGTTTTTATATTATTATTCGTTCCTGCATGGTATATCTACATCCCGTTTTTATTTACCATCCACTTATTCATTCTACTACTATTATTACATCCCGGCTTTTTTCCCTTTAAAACTCTTTTTTTTCTCCTACTCCCCCTGTTGTTTTTTGAGTGTATAATATAGTATGCCGGATTGTAATCTATAATACTGGTGTAGTTACATAAGGGGCTTATCATATAGTAACAAAGCACATTTACAAGATGGTGTTACAGATACACATGTGGGGGGGGGTATTATATAGGAGCCTGAGTGTTATTAATACTGGTGTCTGTACATAAAGGGAGGGCTTTAACATACATAACACAACTATGTGGACAAGAGGGGGGGTAGACAGATACACATAGTGTGTGGGTTATATATATGAGCCGGAGTGTATATATAATGACGGGTGTATGTAACATAAAGGGGCTTATTACATACAGTACAGCACATGGTGTCAAGAGGGGGTGTATACAGATAACACATGTGGTGGTGGGTATATATATAGGAGCCGAGTGTATAGTATTCATCGGTTGTATGTACATAAACGGGGCTTATACATATAGTCACCAGTGTACAATAGGGGGTTATACAGATCACATGTGGTGGGGGTATTATAGTAGCCGGAGCGTATATATAATACGGTTGTAATGTACATAAGGGGGATATTACTATAGTAACAGCACAGTGTACACGATTCCCCTCTTGTACACATGTGCTGTGGGAGGTGTCTGCTGCCCCCGCTCTGTGGCTCTGGGGTTGGCAGCTGTTGGTGCCGGCTCATCAGCCCTGACCTTGGAGACACCAGTGATTTCCCGGGCAGGGACCAGGTGTTGGGCTGCGCTTTCCCAGATGAGTAACATTTCTGAGTGTGGTCCGTGGCGGTCCGTGTGGACAATGCTGTGACGTCCTGGGGGTCCGGTCACCCCCTCTATGTCCATGCTGACTGTAAGCTGCTGCTATAATCTTTATAATGGTTTGACATCAGTTATAACATGAGAGGAGCTCAGGGTGAGAGGTCAGTATAGTCCTGGCATGTGGGGCGCCCCCTCACCCCTAGAATCACTCCTGTACTTGCATCCACAGCTCCTTAAAGGGGCGTGCTATCCTTACATCCCCTTCTGATGTAATAAGGTTGTGCTGCTGCTGGGATCCCCTGACACTTAAATGTACTGGATTTATATTCCAGGATTGTAGCTTCTCCAACTGCACTGGGGCGTGTCCTCACACTGCTGGCTGCGCTCTGTGGCTTCTATTGATTAGCTCATGACACTCATGACCGCTATAGTTACTCAACCAGGAGCCTGTACTATTTAAGTCAGAGCGGTAGAGAGGTCGAAAGTCAGAATTAGACACAACAGAGAACAGCAGGTGAGGACACTCCACTAAGTTGCACTCAAGAAGTAACTTTTCTGGAATATAAATCCATATTTTCACAGTCCTGCTGCTACTAACAACATACACAAAGTCTGGTTACACAACCTCTCCAGGGACAATACATAACACTGGACTGCAGAGAGCACCAGAGCACAGCAGTGTGAGGTATGATACACATCTCTCCAGGGACAATACATAAACACTGGCTGTCAAGAGAGCACAGAGCACAGCAGGGTGAGGGTCTGATTACACTCTCTCCAGGGACAATACATAACACTGGCTGCAGAGAGCACAGAGCCCAGCAGTGTGAGGTCTGATTACACATCTCTCCAGGATAATCATAACACTGGCTGCAGAGAGCACAGAGCACAGCAGTGTGAGGTCTGATGTACACATCTCTCCAGGGACAATACATAACACTGGCTGCAGAGAGCACAGAGCACAGAAGTGTGAGATCTGATTACACACCTCTCCAGGGACAATACATAAACATTGGGGCTGCAAGAGCACAGAGCACAGCAGTTGTGAGGTCTGATTACACATCTCTCCAGGGACATACATAACAAAACACTGGCTGCAGAGAGCACAGAGCACAGCAGTGTGAGGTCTGATTACACATCTCTCCAGGGACAATACATAACATTGGCTGCAGAGACAAGAGCACAGCAGTGTGAGGTCTGATTACACATCTCTCCAGGGACAATACTAACACTGGCTGCAGAGAGCACAGAGCACAGCAGTGTGAGGTCTGATTACATCATCCCCCAGGGACAATACATAACACTGGCTGCAGAGAGACAGAGCACAGCAGTGTGAGGTCTGATTACACATCTCTCCAGGACAGTACATAACACTGGCTGCAGGAGACAGAGCACAGCACTGTGAGGTGTACTGATTACACATCTCTCCAGGGACAATACATAACACTGGCTGCAGAGAGCACAGAGCCCACAGCAGTGTGAGGTCTGATTACACATCTCTCCAGGGACAATACATAACATTGGCTGCAGAGAGCACAGAGCACAGCAGTGTGAGGTCTGATTACACATCTCTCTCCAGGGACAATACATACCTGGCTTCAGAAGCAACAGACACAGCATGTGGGTCTGATACACTTCTCCAGGGACAAACATAACCTGGCTGCAGAGAGCACAGAGCACCAAAGTGTGAGGTCTGATTACACATCTCTCAGGGATAATCATAACACAGCTGCAGAGAGCACAGAGCACAGCAGTGTGAGGTCTATTACACACTCTCCAGGGAAATACATAACATTGGCTGCAGAGAGCACAGCGCACAGCAGTGTGAGGTCTGATTACACACTCTCCAGGGACAATACAATAACATGGCTGCAGCGAGCACAGAGCACAGCAGTGTGTGTCGATTACACATCTCTCCAGGGACAATACATAACACTGGCTGCAGAGAGCACAGAGCACAGCAGTGTGAGGTCTGATTACACATCTCTCCAGGGACAATACATACACTGGCTGCAGAGAGCACAGAGCACAGCAGTGTGAGGTATGATTCACATCTCTCCAGGGCAATACATAACACTGGATGCAGAGCACAGAGCACAGCAGTGTGAGGTCTGATTACACATCTCTCCAGGACAAACATAACACTGGCTGCAGAGAGCACAGAGCAACAGCAGTGTGAGGTCTGATCACACATCTCTCCAGGGATAATACATAACACGGCTGCAGAGAGCACAGAGCACAGCAGTGTGAGGTCTGATTAACCATCTCTCCAGGGACAATACATAACACTGGCTGCAGAGATCACAGAGCACAGCAGTATGAGTCTGATTACACATCTCCCAGGGACAAAATAAACTGGCTGCAGAGAGACAGAGCACAGCAGTGTGAGGTCTGATTACACATCTCTCCAGGGACAATACATACACTGGCTGCAGAGAGCACAGAGCACAGAAGTTGAGGTCTGATTACACATCTCTCCAGGACAATACATAACACTGGCTGCAAGAGATCACAGAGCACAGCAGTGTGAGGTCTGGATACACATCTCCGCAGGACATACATAACATTGGCTGCAGAGAGCACAAGCACAGCAGTGTGAGGTCTGATTACAACATCTCTCCAGGGACAATACATAACAATGGCATGCGAGAGCACAGGCAGAGCAGTGTGAAGGCTCTGATTACACATCCCTCCAGGGACAATACATACACTGGCTGCAGAGAGCACAGAGCCACAGAGCACAGCAGTGTGGGTCTGATTAACATCTCTCCAGGGACAGTACATAACACTGGCTGCAGAGAGCACAGAGCACAGCAGTGTGAGGTATGATTGCAACATCTCTCCAGGGACAATACATCAACTGGCTGCAGAGAGCACAGAGCACAGCAGGTGTGGAGGTTTCATTACACATCTCTCAGGGACAATACATAACATTGGTGCTCGAGAGCACAGAGCACACAGCGTGTGAGTCTGATTACCACATCTCTCCAGGGACAACTACATAACACTGGCTTCAGAGAGCACAGAACACAGCAGTGTGAGGTCTGATTACAACATCTCTCCAGGGACAATACATAACACTGGCGAATAGAGACACAGAGCACAGCAGTGTGAGGTCTGATTACCACTCTCTCCAGGGACAATACATAACAGTGGCTGCAGAGAGCACAGAGCACAGCAGTGGTGAGGTTGATTACACATCTCCTCAGGGACAATACATAAATACTGCTGCAGAGAGCACAGAACACAGCAGTGTGAGGTCTGATTACACACTCTCTCCAGGGACAATACATAACACTGGCTGCAGAGAGCAACAGAGCCGCAGTGTGAGGTCTGATTACACATCTCTCCAGGGAAAGTACCGAACACTGGCTGCAGAGAGCACAGAGCACAGCAGTGTGAGGTCTGATTACACATCTTCCAGGAAAGTAACGTAACACACTGGCTGCAGAGAGCACAGAGCACAGCAGTGTGAGGTCGATTCCACATCTCTCCAGGGCAATACATAGCACGGCTCAGGAGCACAGAACACAGCAGTGTGAGGTCTGATTACAACTCTCCAGGACAATACATAACACTGGCTGCAGAGAGCACAGAGCACAGCAGTGTGAGGTCGATTACACATCTCCCAGGGAAAGTAAGTAACACTGGCTGCAGAGAGCACAGAGCACAGCAATGTGAGGTCTATTACACATCTCTCAGGGACAATACATAACACTGGCTGCAGAGAGCACAAGAGCACAGCGTGTGAGGTCTGATTACACATCTCTCCAGGACAATACATAACAATGGCAGCAGAGAGCACAGAGCACCGCATGTGAGGTCTGATTACAATCTCTCCAGGGACAATACATAACACTGGCATGCACAGAGCACAGAGCACAGTAGTGTGAGGTCTGATTACAATCTCTCCAGGGACAATACATAACACTGGCTGCAGAGAGCACAGAGCACAGCAGTGTGAGGTCTGATTACAACATCTCTCCAGGGACAATACATAACACTGGCTGCAGAGAGCACAGAGCACAGCAGTGTGAGGTCTGATTACACATCTCCCATCACATGCTGGATTCGGTGGGGACACACCTGCTGACAGGTTCCAATAGATAAACTCTGGGCTCTGCTAATCCGGGGGTGTGAACGCTCAATCACTGCAGACTGAGCGTCCTGTGACACTGCCGAGAAAGTGATAAAAACTGCAATAAAGGTAATAATGTGCCTGGGGGTCCGGGAGCGGGGGCTCTCACCTGAGACGTGGATACTTGTTATCGGTCTAGACAGCATCTCCTGCTGAGGAATGTTCCACATCCCCCCAAGTGATAACTACAAGGGGCAGCGCATGACCTGAGGTCATAGGTCAAAGACAAAAATCATGGCCACAGGAAAGGTGCAAAATAAAACTGAATGGGGGGGGGGGTACAGGGGGGGAGGAAGTTTTACAAAAAACCAGATTTCATCCAAAACCTCACTAGAAAAGGTGAGAAAAAAGTAGTTAAAAATAGACAGAACTATAGAAGGAAATAGATGAATCAGAAAAATTAAACTGCACAGGAGGAAGGGGTGCAAGACGGAGAAGGGGCCGTGTGGACGAAGGGGCTGCACGGGAGGAAGGAACTGCACAGAAGGAAGGGGCTGCACAGGAGGAAGGGGCTGCACAGGAGGAAGAGGCTGAACGGGAGGAAGGGGCTGCACGGGAGAGGGGCTGCACGGGAGGAAGAGGGCTGCACGGCGGAAGGGGCTGACACGGGAGGAAGGGGCTGCACGGGAGGAAGGGACTGCACGGGAGGAAGGGGCTGCACGGGAGGAAGGGACTGCAAGGAGGGCTCACGGGAGAAGAGCTGCACGTGGAGGAAGGGCTCACGGGAGACGGCGGACGGTAGGAGGAGAGAAAAAGAGGCTGAAGGCCGAGGAAGGGGCATGGGACAGCGGGCAGGAAAGGAATGGAGGAAGGGAGGAAGGCGGGGAACCGGAGAAGTGCACGCGGAGGAAGGGGCTGTCAGGGAGGAAGGAAGGTGCCACGGGAGGAAGGGCATAGGTGCAACGGGAGGAAGGGGCTGGAAACTCTGGGAAGGAGAGACAGCGCGGAGGAGGGGACCTGCAGGGAGGGAGAAGAGGCTGCACGGGATGAAGGGGCTGCAAGTAGGAAGGGGCCTGCACGGGAAGGAAGGGGCTGACACGGAGGAAGAGCTGCCGCACGGGAGGAAGGACTGCAGGTAAAGGAAGGGACTGCACAGAAGGAATGGAAAAAGCACTGGAAGGAGGGACTCGGGAGGAGAGGGGCTGCACAGGATGAAGAGACTGCACAGGAGGGAGGAGGGCTGGCACCGGAGAGAAAGGGGCCTGCACCAGAAGGACATGGACTGCACGGGAGGAGGGACTGCACAGGAGGAAAGGCTGCACAGAAGAAGGAACTGAACGGGAAGGAGGGACTGCAAATGGAGGAAGGGAGTGCACAGAAGTATATGGGAAATCTGCACGGGAGGAAGAAGAGCTGCACCAGGAGGAAGAGGCTAGCACCGGAAGGAATGGAGCGCACGGAGGAAGGGACTGCACAGGAGGAAGGGGCTGCACAGGAGGAAGAGACTGCACAGGAGAAAGGGGCTGCACGGGAGAAAGGGGCTGTACAGAAGGAATGGACTGCACGGGAGGAAGGGACTGCACGGGAGGAAGGGGACTGCACGGGAGGAAGAGACTGCACAGGAGGAAGGGGCTGCACGGGAGGAAGGGGCTGCACGGGAGGAAGGGCTTATGCCCAAGCGGGAGGAAGGGTGCAAAGGAGGAAGGGGCTGACAGGAGGAGGGTTGCAAAGGGGAGAGGAAGGGGCTGCACAGGGAGAAGGGCTGCACAGGAGGAATGTTGCTGCACAAGAGGAGGAAGGGCTGCAACGGAGGGAAGGGCTTCGTGGGAAGGGCTGAAAGGGGTGAATGGGGAAGGTGCACAGGATGAAGGGGCTGCACAGAAGGACCTGGAACAGCACAGGAGGAAGGCTTGCCTCAAGGATGAAGGGGCACGAACAGGAGGAAGAGACTGCACAGGAGAAGGCTTTTTGTTTTTCTGCACAGGATGGAGGGGCTGCACAAGGAGGAAGGGCGCACTAGGAGAGGCCTGCACAGGAGAAGGGCTGCACAGGAGAAGGGGCTGACGGGAGGGAGGGCAAAGACACGAGGCATGGACAGCAAAGGAGGAAGGGGCTGCACAGGTGAAGGGGCTGCAACAGAGGGAAGGAGACTGCACAGGAGGAAGGGGCTGCACAGGAGGAAGGGGCTGCAGGGCTGCACGGGAGGAAGGGGCTGCACAGGAGGAAGGGGCTGCACAGGAGGAAGGGGCTGCACAGGAGGAAGGGGCTGCACAGGAGCAAGGACTGCACAGGAGGAAGGGGCTGCACAGAAGGAATGGACAGCACAGGAGGAAGGGGCTGCACGGGAGGAAGGGGCTGCACGGGAGGAGGGAAGGGGAAGCTGCACGGGAGGGCTGAGAGGGAGGAGGGCGACGAACCACAGGAGGAAGGGGCACGTGAGCCACAGGGGCGCGGAGGAAAAGGGGTCTGCACGGGAGGGAAGGGACTGCACAGAGGAAGGGGACTGACACTGGAGGAAGGGCTGACTGACGAGGAAGGGCGCTGCACACTGGAGGAAGGGGCTGCACGGGAGGAGGACGGACAGAGAGGCTGCACTGGAGAAGGGGCATGCACGGGAGGAAGGGGCCTGCACTGGGATAGGAAGGGACTGCACAGGAGGAAGGGGAGAGACTGCAAGAGGGGGCGCACGTGGAAGGAAGGGGCTGCACGGAGGAAGGGACTGCACGGCGGAAGGGGCTGCCACTGGAGGAAGTGGACTGCACGGGCAGGAAGGGGCTGCAGGAGGAGGAAGGGGCTGCACGGGGAAGGGACTGCACAGGAGGACGGGGCTGCACATGGAGAAGGGGCTGGCACCGGAGGAAGGGACGCACAGAGGAAGGGCTAGCACGTGGAGGAAGGGCTGCACAGCGAGAGGGGACTAGGAGCAGGCTGGCACGGGAGGAAGGGACAAGGGAGGACTGCCACAGGAGAAGGGACTGAGGGGGAGGGCTGACAAGGGAGGAAAGGGGTGCACAGGAGGAAGAGACTGCACAGAGGAAGGGACTGTCACCTAGTACCTCACCAATGTTACCCAAAGACAGACACATATCTTTATCTGGCGCTGAATTTTTGTGGCAGAATATTCTATACAAGAGTTGAAAAGCCTTATGGAAATAGCAGCTGCAATGTAGCAATAGGGTTAATATGGTTCTTTTTATCTTTTTAATTTTACATTGTTGTGTTCTTCTTTTTGTCTACTATATTACTATATACATTTGCTACACAGTGTGGCATTATTATTGTTGACGTTTAAGGGGTATATTTGGGAACATAGTACTTCATGTTGTGATATAAGGGGGGGTTCTCCTCTCTCGTTCCCCTCGTTGTCCCTCCATGAACTGGCAGCCTCTTGTGTGTGGTTTTACTCTAAACAGAACGGAAACAGACGAGGCAAGACCAAAGGCGGGCAATCCCCTCGCAGCGTCATTGTCCGGGAACAAAAAGGCAGCTCTTCTGCACCGGGGTCCCTCTCTAATCTGCGTCTCAGCCCCAGGGAAACGGACTCAATGACAAGCCGCGCCAAAAATAAAGCCTCCAATGGCGCTCCCCGGCCAGCGGCAGCCATCTTTACTTCCTCCTTTAAATGTCTCCCTCTAAGTTGTTTTACAACACCTCCTGTGCCTGGGGCAGAAATTCCTCGACTGGGATCATTAGCAGATGGCAGCAGACAGGATTTGCTTCTGCCGTCAGATTCTTACCACTGGGACTTTGTGGTTGTCCCTTCATGCTGCTCACTACAAAGCGGCACACAAACGGTTAAAAGCAAACATGTGGAAGTTTTATAGGTCGGACACACAGGAACTGGACTTGTCAACAGGATCCTGCGGACGCAAAAGGAATAGGCCCCTCACACATCCCACATTGTAGGGACACGCGTGAACACATACAAAAACGGTATACCAGGGGCTTTTAACAATTGCACTAATATCCCAAAGATTAGATTTACACATGTAAGATTGGGGCAGTATACAAGGATAAGGACAGCGCTAGTGGAATCAGCATCTGATGATGTAACGGTCATCATGCTCATAGAAATTAAACGTTCTCATTATTGGAATAACAGTGCAATGGCTTCTCCATAATGATAATGAGTGTATAATCTGCAGAGCCATGAGCTCAGTGGACAACGCTCTACAGGTCTGCTCCATGTCCCCGCCAGAGTATACAGGGGCGAACGTTGAAATCCACTCCAAAGTCCTTCGAAATGTTCCAGAACACAAAATACCTGCAAATTGGGGGGGACATCTCTCACCATCCATAGAATAGTTCATCCAATGCCCGGAGGATAACTACATTGTATCGCATTGTACCTCACATGGAAAATTACATTGCATTAGGAACTTGTTGACCTGTAACCTAAATGATCGATATATTACATTATTCAGGGTCCACTATAGAATGTAAATATAACAGTGTATCAGGGTCCACTATAGAGTAATATATCCAGTGTAAATCAGGTCACTATAGATGTATATATAAAGTGTATCAGTTGTCACTATAGATGTAATATATACAGTGTAGCAGTGTCACTATAGAGTAATATATAATTGTATCAGTGTCACTATAGATGTACATAAAAGTGTATCAGGGTCACAGTATGTAATATATACAGTGTATCAGTGTCACTATAGAGTTAATATATACAGTTTATCAGTGTCACTATAGATGTAATATTATACAGTGTATCGGTGCCACTAGAGATGTAATATATACAGTGTATCGGTGTTCACTATAGATGTAATATATACGTGTACTCAGTGTCACTATAGATGTAATATATCAGGTATCAGTGTCACTATAATGTAATATATCATTGTATCAACGTCCACTATAGATGTAATATTACAGTGTTATCAGTGTCAACTATAGAGGTAATATATACAGTGTAGTCATGGTCACTATAGATGTAATATATACAGTGTATCGCGTCACTATAGATGTAATATATACATTGTATCAATAGCGTCACATAGATGTAAATATACATGTAATCAGCGTTCACTATAGATGAAATATTACAGTGTCATCGCGTCATTACTATAGAGTTAATATATACGTGTTCAGTGTCACACTCAGATGCTACTAATATCCAGTGATCAGTTTCACTATAGGATGTAATATAAACAGCGTATCAATGTCACTATAGTATGTAATATAGACAGGTACAGTGTCACTATAGATGTAATATATACGTGTACAGTGTCCTACTAGATGTAATATATCAGTGTATCGTGTCTATAGAGATGTAATATTATACATTGTCATCATGTCACTATGAATGTAAATATTATACAGTGATATCATGGTCACTATAGATGTAAATATATACAGTGTTCGGTGTCCTATAGTTTAAATATACATTGTATCAGTGTCACTATAGCTGTAATATATACGTGTATCAGTGTCACTATATAGGTAATATATACAGTGTATCAGTGGTACTATAGATGTAATTATACAGTGTATCAGTTGTCACTATAGCTACTATATACAGTGATCAGTGTCACTATAGATGTAATATATAACAGTGTATCAGTGCATCATAGATGTATATATACTAGTGTATCAGTGTCACTGATAGATGTATATATACATTATTCAACGTCACTATAGATGGTAATTATACGTGTATCAGTGTCAGCACTATAGATGTAATATATACAGTGTATCAGGGTCACTATAGCATGTATATATTATTGTATCCGAGCGTCACTATAGTATGTAAATATACAGTGTATCAGCGTCACTATAGATGTAATATATACGTGTATCAGTGTCACTAAATGTAATTATACAGTGTTAATCAGTGTCACTATAGATGTAATATATACAGCGTTCAATGTCACTATAGAATGATAATAATACAGCGTATCAGCTGTCACTTAGATAGTAATATATACAGTGTATATCAGTGTCATATAGATGTATATACTACAGTGTATCAGTTGTCACTATAGATGTAAATTTAACAGTGTATCAGTGTCATATAGTTGTAATATATGACTTGTACAGTGTACTATAGATGTAATAATACAGTGTATCAGTGTCATATAAGTAATATAATACATTGTATCATGTCACTATAGGATAATATATTACAGTGTATCAGTGGTCACTATAGATGTAATATATCCGTGTATCAGTGTCAATCTATAGATGTACCTATCTATACAGTGTTATCATGTACTATAGCTGTAATATATCAGTGATATCAGTGTCACTATAGATGTAATATAGTACAGTGTATCAGTGTCCACATAGGAATGTCATATTACAGTGTATCAGCGTCACTATAGATGAATATATACATTGATCGTGTCACTATAGAGGTAACTAATACGTGTACTCAGGGTCACTATAGATGTAAATATAACAGTGGTATCAGTGATCACTATAGATGTAATATATAACGGTATCAGGTGTCGACTATGAGAGATACTAATACAGTGTATCAGTGTCACTATGATTAATGATATACAGTTGTATCAGGGTACTTAGAGTAATTAACAGTTGTATCGGTCCTATAGTGCTTGATTATACATTATTCAGTGTCACTATAGAGATGTATATTACAGTTCAGTGTCACTATAAGTAATATTACACAGTGTATCAGTGTCAACTATAGATGTATATATACAGTGTTATCAGTGTCACTAAGTATGTAATAATATACAGGTGTTCATGTCATCATAGCTGTAATATTACGTGTTATCAGTGTCACTATAGATGTACTTATACAGTTGTATCAGTGTCCTATAGCTTATATATAGTGATCAGTGTCCTATAGATGTAATAGTATACATGTATCAGGTCACTATAGATGTAATATATACAGTGTATCAGTTTCACTATAGATGTAATATATACCTTATCGGTGTCACTAAGATGTAATATATAAATGTATCGGTTCACTATAGATGTAATAATATACAGGTATCAGTGTCCACTATAGATGGAATATATACAGTTTATCGTGTCACTATAAGTAATATATACAGTGTTCAGGGTACTATAGTTACTATATACGTGTATCAGTGTCACTCATAGATGTATATATACAGTATCATTGCACTATAGATGTAATGTATACAGTGTATCAGTGTCACTATAGATGTAATATATCATTGTATCAGGTCACTATAGCTGTAATAATATACAGTGTTCAGTGTCACCTATAGATGTAATATATACAGTGTATCAGTGTACTATAGATGTAATATATTACAGTGCTATCAGTGTCACTATAGATGTAATAATATATCAGTGTATCAGTGTACTATAGATGTAAATATATACATGTTAGTGGATCTAGTACTTCGTCAGTCATATAGATGTATATAACAGTGTATCAGTGTCACTATAGATGATATATATACAGTGTATCAGTGTCATTATAGATGTAATATATACATTGTACTCAGTGGTCACTATAGATGTATATATACCATGTAATCAGCGTGTTCACTATAAGAATTAACTGATGGGTATATGTTAACAGGTATCAAGTGTCACTATGATGTAATATAGACAGTGTATCAGCGTCACTATAGATGTAATATATACAGTGTACTCAGTTCACTATAGAGTGTAATATAGACAGTGTATCAGTGTCACTATAGATATTTAATAATATCAGTGGTATCAGGCTACTTATAGATGTATATATACAGTGTATCGTGGTCACTAAGAGTAAATATACGTGTAATCAGTGCACTATAATGTAATAGATTACGTGTATCAGTGTTCGCTATAGATTTAATATATACGTGTATCAGTGTCATCTATGGATGTATATTACAGTGTATCAGACGTCCATATAGATTGTAATATATGACAGTTGTATCGGGTAACTATAGAGTATGTAATATATACAGTGTATCGTGCAGCTATAATTGTAATATAGTACAGTGTATCAAGTGTCACTATAGCTGTAATAATACGCGTGTATCAGTGTCACTATAGCTTAATAATACAGTGTATCAGTGGTCACTCTAGATGTATATATACATTTATCAGTGTCACTATAGAATGTAATATATACTTGTATCAGTGTCACTATAGATGTAATATATACATGTATCAGGGTCACCTATAGATGTAATTTTACAGTGTTCAGTGTCACTTAGCTTTAATATATACAGTGTCCAGTGTCACTAAGATGTAACTATATCAGTGATCAGTGTCACCAATAGATTATATAACATTGTATCAGTGTCCTATAGAGTGGAATATATACAGTGTATCAGGTCACTATAGATTGTAATATATACAGTGTAATCAAGTTGTCACTATAGATGTAATATATACAGTTGATCGTGTCACTATAGATGAATATACAGGTATCAGTGTCACTATAGCGTAATAATACAGTGTATCAGTGTCACTATAGATGTATATATACATGTACAGCTGTCACTATAGCTGTAATATTACAGTGTATCATATCGTCACTATAGATGTAATATTACATGTATCAGTGTCAATATAATTTAATATAACAGTGTATCAGGGTCACTATAGATGTTAATATATACAGTGTATCAGCGCACTAAAGTATATACTATCATGTCACTATAGAGTTAATATATACATTGTATCAGTGTCCAATGTCATATACGTGTATACGTTCAATAGTGAATATACAGTTGTACAGTGGTCACTATAGCATGTAATATATACAGTTATCATGTCACTAAGATGTAAGATATACATGTATCAGATGTCTATATGTAATATATCAGGTATCAGTGTCACTATAGATTAATATACAGTGTACTCAGTGTCCATATAGATGTAATATAACAGTTATACGTGTCACTATAGCATGTAATATATACATCGTGTATCATGTCACTATAATTAATATATACAGTGTATCAGTGTCACTAAATAGCTGAATTTACAGTGTCATCAGTGTCATATAGCTGGAATATATACAGTGATCAGTGTCACTATAGCTGGAATCTATACAGGTATCTGTCACTATAGATGTAATACTATACAGTGTATCAGGTGGTCACATAGCTGTAATATATCAGTGTATCAGTACTAGTGAATCATCGTCACAGAGCTGAATATACAGTGTATCAGTGTTCCACTATATATATATATACAGTGTATCAGGGAGTCACTCATAGATGTAATATATACATATGTAGTCCAGGGTCACTATAGATGTAACCTATATACTTGTAATCAGTGTCACTATAGTGTAATATATACAGTGTAATCAGCTGTCCCTATAGATGTAATATATACAGTGTATCAGGTCACTACTAGATGTACATAATACAGTGTATCATGTAAGAGTCTATCGTGTATCACAGCACTGCTTAATATTACAGTGTATCAGGGTCACTATAGATGTAATTATACAGGTTTATCAGTGTCACTATGATGATAAGTTATACATGTATCAGTCACTATAGATTGTCAACTAGACAGTTATCAGGGGTCAACTATAGATGTACTATATACCAGTGTATCGTGTCACTGATAGATGTAATATATAAGTGTATCAGTGTCACTTATAGTGTAATATATCAGTGTATCCGTGTCCACTATCAGATGTAATATAATAATTGGTCTAGTCGTCACTAGAATGTAATTATAGCAGTGTATCAGTGTCACTATAGATGTAATATATACAGTGTATCAGTGTCACTATAGATGTAATATATACAGTGTATCAGTGTCACTATAGATGTAATATGTACGTTGTATCAGTGTATACATTGTAGTAGAGTAAGTATAGCTGTGATGTGTACGTTGTATATACTGGACACTATCAGTGGGATTATACATGTAATGATTATGGAGAGGAGACTTGGGGAAGTGCTGCCCGGCGTGTGACAGATCGCTGCATCTGACATCAGGGAGATAATATACTGTCATGAAGCCGACTCCTAGGTGACACACTACAGAAACCTGCTGCTTTTAAGACATGATCACTCCCCCTTGTCTAAATATGTCTGCTAAGCATCCAGCAAGGTGCCGGGTTCAGTCCTATGCACAGTCCATAGTTGCAGGTCCAGAATTCTGGGTCGTTCTGATGGGAGGTCACCGGGGAAGTTTTTGGGGAACTTATATCTCCTAATGACATCCTACAATAAGCCGGAGCGATCCCAGCGGATAATCCATGGACTTTCCATTCACATGAATCCAAGGCTATTCTGTGTTTGCTTAATAGGGTTATCTCCAAAATAGATCCCCCCAATGTGAGCGGCAGCATTACATCACCCTGCTAATGTGTAACCGGCTCAGCCCTTAACCCTTTCCCCACTGCAGGGTCAGTACACGTATCACAGACTGTCACAATGGGACAATGGAGAGCACATTCTTCCCAGACTTAGGGGAGTGGGGGGTTGCGTTACCTCCAGGGTGCAGCTCCAGCAGCTCCGCTCCATTCTCAGCTTTGTATTTCCCACACAAATCCTTATCCTATGGGCAAGTCCAGTGTAATGTCAGATACATGCGGACCCCGGGAGCCTGTATGAGCCCCACATGCGCCCTCCCGTGACCCTCCTCCCTCACCAGGGTCAATGGTCACAGCGGATGGAGATGGCCCCTATGTGAAGTGTGTAGCCCCCACCCAGCAGCACAGAGCAGAGTGTCAGGCAGCAGGAGAAGTACAACCCCTCTCGTCCCTCTCCACCCCCCGCACATTATCCAGCAGCATCCAGTGATAGGAGAGGAACTGCAGCACAAAGAACTTTATTCATTTACATATCACAAACTTTCACTCACAGGAGGAGCTGATAACAGGAGCCATCTAGTGCAATGTGCTGCATGCAGATCATCTACACCCTACAAGTCAGGTCCATTGTTCACAACAAGAACAGGACAGCAGTGCTGGATGTGCAAGGTCCTTCAGGGGGCACAGAACCCATTAATCTCTCTCAACACCAACAAAAAAAAACAAAAAAAAAATGAAAACCCCGCAAAAAAAAAAAGAAT
>WNYA01000133.1:255291-272797 GCA_019512145.1 Engystomops pustulosus | reverse complement strand
CAGGAAAAGAAATATCAGGAAAGCTCTTGCTACATCTCATTTTCTGTAAATACGTCAGATATGAACACATTTATTTCGGTGTGGCACGTCTGGTTAATACAAGCCCAACAATGTGTAAATACCTTGCTACACCTGCAGTCACCACTAGAGGGATTCTAACTGATGACTAAGATCAGGAGCTGTATTCTTATGTCTTCAATGAGCTCCCCCTAGTGGAGGCTGCATGTGAACAGATGTTCTTCATAGGAAAAAAAGATCCTATAATGGATAAATATGGGGCCACAAAAATTACAAAAATTTTCACACCAATTCCCCAGCTGCTCTTGGCCAGATCCCAGCTATAATTTCTGGTGTCTCCAGACACAGGGGATGATTACGTTTTGCCCTCTGGTCATCTCTCTTGGTAGTGGTGGCTTAATTATGGTTAAAACGACTCCCTTTTCAAGATCCCTGCTAGCTGTCAGTGAATTGTAACCTACATTATTTACATTCAGCAGCTGAAAGTGACTCCTAGTCACGAGAGCACAGATACACTGTAACAAATCCTTTAGCATCAAGTAAAATTTGTGTCACTTGTGTAGCAAACGGGAGGACACGATACAGCGTTACGCCCCCTCCCTGTACAGGGGACACTTGCTGCCAGCTGTCACTCTCCGTCAAGCACCCATGACAGTCCGCTGACGAGAGTTAAGGAGCTCTGGAGTTAATGCAGAAGACAGAGGTTAGTAGCCCTGGGAGACTTCCAGCACCAGATGTTGCGGGGTTGATGTTACTTGATCTCCAGAAGGAAGAGGATGTATGTCTTCCAAGCCTCCTCCCCCGATGTGCAGTAATTGAGTGCAGCCGCTGCGGAGACGGCAGGTGCGGCTTCACCAGTCCTGGGTAACCCACCACCAAGCCATGGGGCCTCCGCCTCGCCTACTTTCTTGTAGTGGCTCCAAATAATCCGATTAGTGTCTCATTACACATACCAATGTAAGGGACTGTGGAGGCGAGCCAGGAGCGGGGACACTGCTGAGGTCAAAGGGGCAGCGAGGTCTGACACTACCGGACCAGCACCAGGCACCGGTCCCAGGACAGGAGGGCAGAATACTGAATGATACATGAGGCTACTGGACCAGTACCAGTCACCGGTCCCAGGACAGGAGGGCAGAATACTGAATGATACATGAGGTTACTGGACCAGCACCGGTCACCTGTCCCAGGACAGGAGGGCACAATACTGAGTGATACATGAGGCTACTGGACCAGCACCAGGCACAGGACAGGAGGGCACAATACTGAGTGATACATGACGCTACTGGACCAGCACCAGGCACCGGTCCCAGGACAGGAGGGCAGAATACTGAATGATACATGAGGTTACTGGACCAGCACCGGTCACCTGTCCCAGGACAGGAGGGCAGAATACTGAATGATACATGAGGCTACTGGACCAGCACCAGTCACCGGTCCCAGGACAGGAGGGCACAATACTGAGTGATACATGAGGCTACTGGACCAGCACCAGTCACCGGTCCCAGGACAGGAGGGCACAATACTGAATAATACATGAGGCTACTGGACCAGCACCAGTCACCGGTCCCAGGACAGGAGGGCAGAATACTGAATGATACATGAGGCTACTGGACCAGCACCAGTCACCTGTCCCAGGACAGGAGGGCACAATACTGAATAATACATGAGGCTCCTCACTCTTTACTGATGCAGAAACAATGGGGCGAGGGTTACATGATGTGCGCCGACTACAAGGGGAATGGGGAAGCCCAAACATTTCCAGGAGGAATAACAGAGGAATGATACAATGTATAGTTCCAATTAAAAATAATGCCAGCAGGTGTGACCATGCAGAATTCAGATAGTGTCATGTATTGTCCCTGGAGAAATGTGTAATCAGACCTTTGTGTATGGTGTTAGTAGCAGCAGGACTGTGAGATATGGATTTATATTCCCGGATTGTACTGAGTGTATGTGTGTGTCCTCACACTGCTGTGCGCTTACCACTCTGTGGCCAATGTCACGTATTGTCCCTAGAGAGATGTGTACGTTGCTAGTAGCAGCGGGACTGTGATATATGGATGTATATTCCAAGTATTGTATTGAGGGTGAGTCCTCACACTGCTGTGCTCTTACCAATCGGCAGCCAATGTTAAGGTATTGTCCGTGGATAGATGTGTAATCAAACACCTAAGTGTATGTTGTTAGTAGCAGCAGGACTGTGAATTCCAGGATTGTAGATTTTCCAAGTTCACTGGGGGCGTGTCCTCACACTGTTGTGCTCTGAGCTTCTTCAGATCTCTTCTCCTCTCATTTGAATAACACCTGTTTCAGGCTTCTGGTTAAATATAGAGAAGAATGGATGACCTTGGATCAGAACAGTGCACAGCAGTGTGAGGACCCACATTAAATACACAACAATCTTAGAATACAAATCGATCCAAATAACTTCCCTGGACGGCCTGTGTTCCTGCTTCCGTTCTCCAAAGATGACAGCACATATACTGTGTATGTGACCACTGAGCCGATGCATTCAGATGTGACTGCCACCGGCTCAGTGGTTATGTGCCGAATGAAGGCGACATCAGAACCTCTAATCCAATTGGATGGGACCTTCCCTACGATTTTTTTATTTTTTTTTTTTAAAACACTATAAACCCAGAGGACCCCGTTAAGTCGATCCAAACGTAATTTAATCATCTCATAGCCCATCATTGAAGGTACTATGTATCCCAGCATGCCCATTACCCTCCCCCTCCGCCCCCCCCAGGGCAGGTCCTGCCGTATTTCTGCCGGGTCCATCATTAGGACCTATAATCTCCTCTATAAATTGCAGGTTGCAGCCGTTGTTCCCAGTAATCAGGCGTCTCTCCGCTCTGGGGAGTAGTTCACAGTAGCCGTGGCTTTAAAAATTCTGCATGTTGACATAGGGGCTGCCCTAATTAAAGGGAGGGGGGGTATGTTGTACCCCTATATAGGGTGTGAGTCTGGTGGGCCTGCCCTGCTATTCCCACCAGGGTTCCCCTCCGAGGCCCCTCTCCTGCCGGCTGCTGTTTCTCAGACCCGAGGGGGCTCTGGAATGGACAGCCGCTAATGAAAAACAAATTGTTATATTACCTAGCTAAATAATTTGCAGGAAACCTGAATTAGCTGTGATGGCGGAAAAAAAAAAAAACCGAAGTCCGGAGAAAAGTGCGACTTGTGCGTTGTGTTTGGAGGAGGAAACTCAGGTCCGATCTGGATGTTGTTTTTTTTTTTAAAGGGTGTGAAAACTTTCACAAACCATTCTTCTGTTACAAAGCTACAATGTATCTACTATACAGAACTCAAGCCAGTCTGAAAGGTAAAAATTCTCCGGCCCGTTTTGTGTACGCAGCTCCTACGCAGAGCGATGCGTCTACAGGTTTACAGACAAGCGTAACCTGTGTAGCGAGATCGGACGTTTGCGTCACTGCGGATTCAGCTTCTTAAAGGGGTTTTCCCACAGTGACCCCCTGTCTAAAAGACATGGATCGCAGAAAAAAGACCCCACAATCCTTAAGAATGGGGTCCGCATAGGGATGAAGCACTAGAGCGTATGCTTGGCTACCGCTCCCCTCAATGTGGAAGTGAATAGAGCACTTCGAAGCATGCGCACCAGCACTCTAATGTGGCTCTTGTGGCCCCCATTCAGATCACTGGGGGTCCCAATGGTCAGATCTTTAGTACTTAAGACTTTTAATTCTCTACTGAGGACAAGGGATTTGATTACTAAGTGGCAAAAGCCCCTTTCATAACCTATGCAGGATCAGACTACGCAGAGCTGATTTGTAGTCTGTCACCGTGGAGACGCATAGATCTGCATAGGAACTCTGGATGTGCACGTTAAAGCATCTAGAGGATGGTCGCTCTTAAAGGGGCCATGATCATGGACAGATTTCTGTCCACAGGAAGTAAACAATGAAGCTTCCTATACGATGACAGCAAGCAGAGATCTGGAAAAGGGTGAGGAATTGATACAGAAAGTCTATTGGAAAATTGTATAACTTTTCATTACACAAAGAATATCAATTATTTGCTGAAAGTGGACGACCCCTTTAAAAGGTTTAAAAAAAAAAAAAAGCAAAACTACAACTCCTAACATGCTGACCTGTGGCTCTGCAGATGTTGCATAAGACTACAACCCCCAGGTCTCTGATGTACGGAGCATGCTGGGAGGTGTAGTTTTGCAGCAGCTGGCGCTATATGGGAACTGTATGACATGTGACATATGATAGGCTGTTGGGCTGCGCTGGTGACTATGGTGGAGCGGTCAGCGAGCCGATCACACGACTCTGTGGTGGGACTGAATTTTCACGGCGCTTTGTGTTCCCGCTATGGGGTACAAGTATTTATGGGCGCGCATACACACTGGCTTACACATGCACACACAATACCAGAGCTGGCGCTGGCACTGCCCCCCTGTGCCAAGTGCTTAAACTCTATTTCCCCAGAGTCGGCACCTGGTCCCTTGGCAGGCAGAGCGGGCAGCTGCGCGGCTGGAGACGACTCCGACTCTGTCACAGGGATAAGAAGCTAATGGGAGCCGGCTGGAACGACTTAACCCTTTCATGGACTCTGCCAGGACGATGACCTAGTGTTTGCCAGAGATCGTTACAAATCATGGAACCAGTGTCCCTGGCGAGATGTGTAATCAGACTTATGTGTATGTTGGTAGTAGCAGCAGGACTGTGATATATGGATTTATATCCCGGAATTGTATTTGGACAAGCAGGGCCCAGGTTACAGTAGGCCCCTTTACAGTGATCTCACGTGGTGGCATTAAAAATTCAGAAACTAAACCGGTCTCCTGTTCCCTAAAATATTTTCTAGTTCATCTCAAACAGCCCCCTCATGGTTATATTAGATACAGCCCCCTCATCGTTATATTAGATACAGCCCCCTCACCAGGTGCTGTCAGGCTCCTGTGGACACCCCTCCCCAGCAGCTCTGGGCATTGGTACTTGTCTGGCTATGCCAGCCCTGGGGGCAAGTCCTTACACTGCTTTGGTCTGTGCATTGAATCGAATCATATCCTGAGTGAATGCTATAGCATCCAATCAAAAGTTTCATAAAGCTTTTACAGGCAGTCCCCAGGTTACATACAGGAGAGGTTCTGTAGATTTGTTCTCAAATTGAATTTGTATGTAAGTCGGAACTGTATATTTCATAATTTTTTGGGTCTCTGTGACAATTGGATTTTAAATATGTTGGGTTGTCCTAAGAACCAGGAGTAACACTAAAGCTTCATTACAGACACCTGTGATAACTGTTATAGCTGATCATTGTAGTATAAAGCTAAAGTACAGTAATTACCAACATCCAGAGGTCCGTTTGTAACTAGGGGTCGTCTGTAAGTCAGGTGTTCTTAAGTAGGGGTAAAGCAGCTCAAAGCAATGTGGGGACAAGCCTCCAGTGGACTTGGAGAAGCCAGAATATTACAGAACAGTCCTGCTGCTACAAACAACATAAACAAAGGTCTGATTACACATCTCTCCAGGGACAATACCCAACATTGGCTGCACAGAGCACAGCAGTGTGAGGACACCTCCTCCAATGCACTTGGAGGAACCACAAGCCTGGAATATAAATCCATATATCACAGTCCTGCTGCTACTAACAACATACACAAAGGTCTGATTACACATCTCTCCAGGGACAGTACCTAACACTGGCTAACTTAAACAGTGACATACTGCCCAACTATTGTATCCCTTTAACTTGGGTCACAGTGTGGGAGTGACTCATGTGAATCCGTACAAAGTGGGCGTTTCTTTGACGTTTTGTGGGTGTTCCTCGGGCGGAGCTTAAATGTATCCTTTGAATAGGGATGACTATGTTAGGAGTCAGGGCTGGCGCCAGCACTGGGCATGCCTGGGCGAGTGCTGGGGCCCAGAGCTGCTGGGGGGAGGGGGGAAAGGGCCCACATAAGGCTGTACTTCAGGAACCCATGGGGGGTGAGGGGGACTTATATAAAATAACCATGAGGGGGCTGTTTGGGATGATAAACTAGGGAATATTTTAGGGAACAGGAGACTGGTTTAGTTTCTGAATTTTTAATGCCACCACGTGAGTTCACTGCAAAGGGGCCCATAGAGGCTCTGTCACCCAGGGGCCTACTGATACCTGGAGCTGACCCTGTTAGGAGTTGTAAAACGATCTGATATGGGGCTGAGTTTGCTGATCATTGTGGTATCAGAACCAGTATCAGACCTGATTATTGGACTTTCTCCCTCTTGTGTTAGAACAGAAGTGATAACATAACGTACATTGTGTGTGTGGCCCCCTGCGCCCACCCCTGGCCTCCGTGGTCACGTGTCCCGCATCATATGACGCGACCGATACTGGGTTTGTATGTTTCTTCATCATCTATTCTTTTTACAAGATGATCCCCCTTACTGACACCTGCACATGTCCGACAGCCGCAAAGGGATCCCTAGAAACAAATATTCCCAATTTATAAAAATAAAGGGGGGGGGGGGCTAAAAAAAAATCCCACATTCGGACCCGCCACCACGACTCCAATAACAATTATAAAAAGCACCATAAAACGTGCACGAAATGTCAATGGAGATCTTCAAGAGCGTGCAGTAAATGGCGTATCAGCATTAAAGTTTACAGCTTCCTCTGCAGAACAGGAGTCTGTCCATAAAGCCGCGGCTCAATGCCGACACTGTGTGGGGAAGAAGCAGGGTTTTGTTAGAGTGCCAGATCCCCCCCTGCGCTACATGGCGCGTTCCTCGTACGGAGCGCCCCCCCCCCCCCGCCCGTCGCTGGAATAAATAAGTCCGTAATTGTGAACCGTCAATAAAATAGCAATTAACTCGTGGTCGGACCCCGCGTAATTACAAGGTTTTATGGGGGCTTTCTAAATCCTTCTGGCTCCTTGCATGCCGACACTGTGCAGGTAACGTGTAATGTGCAGAGATGGCCACTAGAGGCCGACGTATAATACTGCAGAAGATCAGCAGCAGGAAACAAGAAGTCAGAGGACACTGATCATGGATCCTATTATCCTCACACTGCTGTGCTCTTAGCACTCTGCATTAAGCTGCTTCATAGCCCCTCCACTTGTCCCCGGAGAAAGGTGTAATCAGACCATTGTGCATGTTGTTAGTAGCAGCAGAATTGTGAAATATACATTTGTATGCCAGGATTGTACTGAGGGTGTATCCTCACACTGCTGTGCTCTGTGCTCTCTGCAGCCAGCATTAGGTATTGACCCTGGAGAGATGTGTAATCAGACCTATGCGTAGACTGTTAGTAGAAGCTGGACTGTGAAATATGGAGTTATATTCCAGGATTGTAGCTTCCCCACTGGGTATGTTTCCTCACACTGCTTTGCTCTGTGCTCACTGCAGCCAGCGTTAGGTATTGACCCTGGAGAGGTGTGTATTGTGACCTTTGTACATGTTGCTAATAGCAGCAGGACCATGAAATATTAATCTATATTTCATGTGTGTCGCCTCCCCACTGGGGGCTGTATCCTCACACTGCTGTGCTATATACACACATTACAATATATTTCTGCAGGATATTCCAGGGCCCTGGGAAAGTTGGGTGACAACTACTGTAATGAACAATAGTGATGATGATGATAACCCAGCTTTCCCAGACCACTGAATCGTGCAATACTAGTGCATTCTCTGCAGATTAACCTTTGAGGACCTGGGAAAGTTGGGTAACTACCTCTGGATTACGGTTATACTAATGATAACCCAGCTTTCTTAGGAACAGAAATAGCAAAGAAAATTATAATACAGAATACTGCATGTAACAACATGATAAGGAAATGCTCTTTAAGGGGTCGATCCTGTAAGAGGCAGCGGTAGCGGAGGATTACACAGCAGCTGATTCTCGCCTCCACCACATTCCTGCCCGGACCCCGGGGACATGGATATTTATGTTCCCACTTGGTAAACATAACTGAGGCTTTTCCTAATGAGTGGAGGTTACTGCTGTGGTCAGCGGGGATGAAGGAAGCCAGTGTCCCGAGCCCACCGGCTACACAGAGCAGGAGAGCAGGTAGATCCCGCACTGTATGCTATTTATAAGACCCCAACACAAGCAGCTCATTGTAGGGGCTGAGCCCAAGTGTACACTGCCCCATGTATTGTTACCAGGATATCACCTATAGGGGTGCACTGCAACCAGACACATGTACAGGGGGGCAGGCAATATACTATACTACTGCCCCCTATGTACAAGAATATAACTACTATAATACTGCCCCTATGTACAAGAATATAACTACTATAATACTGCCCCCTATGTACAAGAATATAACTACTATAATACTGCCCTATGTACAAGAATATAATACTATAATAGGCCCCCTTATGTTACACGAATATAACTACATAATACTGCCTCCTATGTACAAGAATATACTACTATAATACTGCCCCCTATGTACAAAATATACTACATAATACTGCCTCCTATGTACAAGAATATAACTACTATAATACTGCCCCCCTATGTACAGGAATAACTACTATAATACTGCCCCCTATGTACAAGATATAACTACTATAATACTGCCCCTATGTACAAGAATATAACTACTATAATACTGCCCCCTATGTACAAGATATAACTACTATAATACTGCCCCTATGTACAGGAATATAACTACTATAATACTGCCCCTATGATACAGGAATATAACTACATAATACTGCCCCTGTACAGGAATATAATACTATAATACATGCCCCCCTATGTACAGGAATTAACTACTATAATACTGCCCCCTGTACAGGAATATAACTACTATAATACTGCCCCCTATGTACAAGAATATAACTACATAAAAACTGCCCCCTATGTACAAGGATATAATACTATAATACTCCCCATAGTACAAGAATATAACTACTATAATACTGCCCCCTATGTACAGGAATATAACTACTATAATACTGCCCCCTGTGTACAGGAATATAACTAATATATACTGCCCCTATGTACAGGAATATAAACTACTATAATATGCCCCCTATGCTACAGGAATATAACTACTATAATACTGCCACCATATGCCCTGTACAGAATATAACTACTGATAATACTGCCCTATGTACAGAGAAATAATACTATAATATGCCCCCTATGTACAGGAATATAACTACTATAATACTGCCCCCTATGTACAGGAATATAACTACTATAATACTGCCTCCTATGTACAAGAATATAATACTAGATAGTGAGCCCCATTGGGGACAGGGACTGATCTGGAAAGCTCTGTGCAGCGCTATATAATCTGTAGGCGCTATATAAAGAATTATTATTATTACTAGTATAATCTCACCTGGAAGAGGATCTGCAGGACCCCGTTGATAATACACATGCGTCTGCCCATGAATATGAAGAACGGCACAACCAACTCGATGAAGTGATTGACCAAGGTCTCAAACTGGTGGAAGATGTCGGGGTTGCGGTGCATGTAGTAGGCCAGGGGGTTTGGCACCGGCTGCGTCTGCAATGAGAAAGGACATGTAATGTAATCAGAGTTGGCCGCCATGGCGGGAGGAGAGGTGATACAGGAGATCAGCCACCTCCATCTGTTTTGGTGACTGCACGATCCAGAGCGGCTGCGGGGAAGGGGTTACATGAGGATGTGGGATACGAGGAGCTTCCAGGCTGAGGACGACGCATGTAATTGAAGGAGACAAAACATCTTTAAATTATTTGTAGCTGAATCTGCGGAAGGATAAAGAGAAGGAGAGAAATATGTACAGGAAAAGCATGAAAGATACACATAGCATCTACATATCATCCATCTATCTATCTATCTATAGTGTAAAGAATATAACTAACTATAATACTGCCCCTATGTACAGAATATAACTACTATAATACTGTCCCTATGTAACAGGAAGATACTACATTAATACGCCCCCTTGTAAGGAATATAAACTATATATACTGCCCCTCTGTACAGAATGAAACTACTATAATACTCCCTCCTATGTACAGAATATAACTACTATAATACTGCCCCATGTAACAGGAATAAAACCATATAATACTTGCCCCCACGAATTATACTAAGAATTTAACTGACTATAATACTGTCCCCTATGTTCAAGAATATAACTACTATAATACGCCCCTATGATACGGAATATAAACTACTATAATACTGCCCCTACGTACAAAGAATAAACTTCTATCCTCCATATGCCCTATGTACAAGAATACTAACTTACTATAATAATGCCCCTATGTACAAGAATATAAACTATATAATACTGCCCCTATGGCAGGAATATAAACTACTATAATACTGCCTCCTAGTACAAGAATATAACTACTATAATACTGTCCCCTATGTACAAGAATATAACTACTATTACTGCCCCCTATGTACAGGAATATAACTACTATAATACTGCCCCCTATGTACAGGAATATAACTACTATAATACTGCCCTATGTATAAGAATATAAACTACTATAATACCGCCCCCCCATGTACAAGAATATAACTCTAATACCGCCCCATGTACAAGAATATAACTACATAATACCGCCCCCTATGTACAGGAATATAACTACTATAATACTGCCCCCTATGTACAAGAAATAAACTACTATAATACTGCCCCCTATGTACAGGGAATATAACTACTATAATACTGCCCCCTATGTACAAGAATATAACTACATTAATACATGCCCCATAGGACAGAATATAACTACTATAATACTGCCCCCTATGTACAAGAATATAAACTACTATAATACTGCCCCCTATGTACAGGATATAACTACTATAATACTGCCCCTATGTACAAGAATATAACTACTATATACTGTCCCCTATGACAGGAATATAACTACTATAATACTGCCCCCTATGTACAGGAAATACACTAATATAATACTGCCCCTATGTACAGGAATATAACTATAATACGCCTCCTCGTACAAGAATATAACTACTATAATATACCCCCTAGTACAGGGATATAACTACTATAATACTGCCCCCCTATACACAGGAATATAACTCCTATAAAAATACTGCCCCCTATTTACGAATATAACTATACTATAATAATGTCCCCTATGTTCAGAATATAACTACTATCATACTGCCCCCTATGTACGAATATAAACTATAACTCCTTACAGAATAAACTACTATATACTGCCCCTATGTACAAGAATATACTACTATAATACTGCCCCTATGTCAAAGAATATAACTACTATATACTGCCCCCTATGGACAGGAAATATAACTACTATAATACTGCCTCTATGTACAAGAATATAACTACTATAATACTGTCCCCATGTACAAGAATATAACTATATACGCCCCTATGTACAGAGAATATAACTACTATAATCTGCCCCCTATGTACAGGAATATAACTACTATAATACTGCCCCTTGTACAAGAATATAACTACTATAATACGCCTCCCATGTACAAGAAATAACTACTATATATACCGCCCCCCCATGTACAAGAATATAACTACTATAATACGCCCCCCTATGTACAGGAATATAACTACTATAATACTGCCCCTATGTACAAGAATATAACGACTATAATACTGCCCCCTATGTACAGGAATATAACATATATCTTATACTACTGCCACTAGTACAAGAATATAACTACATAATACTGCCCCCTATGTACAGATAATAATACATAATACTGCCCTCTGTACAGAATATAACTAATTAATGCCCCCTATGTACAGGAATATAACTACTATAATACTGCCCCCTATGTACAAGAATATAACTACTATAATACCGCCCCCCAGTACAAGAATATAATACTATATACGCCCTATGTACGAATATAACTACTATAATGACTGCCCCTATGTACAGGAATATAACTACTATAATACTGCCCCCTATGGTACAGGAATATAACTACGATAATACTTGCCACCCTATGTATAAGGATATAACAAAACTACTATAATACGCCCCTCTGTACAAGAATAAACTACTATAATACCGCCCCCCTGTACAGGAATATAACTACTATAATACCGCCCCCTATGTACAGAATATAATCACTATAATACGCCCCTATGTACAGGAATATAACACTATAAACTACGCCCCCATGTACAAGAAATAACTACTAATAATACCGCCCCCCTGTACAGGAATATAACTAATATATACGCCCCCCTATGTACAGAATAAACTACTAAATACGCCCCCTATGTACAGGAATATAACTACTATATACCGCCCCTTATGTACAGGAATATAACTACTATACATATGCCCCCTATGTACAGGAATATAACTACTTATAATTGCCCCCTCTGTACAGGAATATAACTACTATAATACTGCCCCCTATGTACAGGAATATAACTACTATAATACTGCCCCTATGTACAGGATATAACTACTATAATACTGCCCCATGTACAAGAATATAACACTATAATACTGCCCCCACTGTACAGAATATAACTACTATAATACTGCCCCCTATGTACAGGAATATAACTACTATAATAATGCCCCCAATGTACAAGAATATAACTACTATAATACTGCGCCCCTATGTACAAGAATATAACTACTAAATACTGCCCTGTTGTACAAGAATATAACTCCTAAATAATTGCCCCCCTATGTACAGGAATATAACTACTATAATACTGCCCCGTAATGTAAGGAATATAAATACTATAATACTGCCCCGTTAGTACAGGAATATACTACTATAATACTGCCCCCAGTAAAGGAATATAAACATATAATACTGCCCCCCATGTACAAGAATACAACTACTATAATACTGCCCCTATTACAAGATATAACTACATAATACTGCCCCGTTGTACAGGAATATAACTACTATAAATGCCCCTATGAACAGGAATATAACTACTATAATACTGCCCCCTATGTAAAATAGATAATACAACTACTATAATACTCCTGCCCCTATGACGATATAACTACTATAATACTGCCCCTATGTAAAAGAATATAATACTATAGTACTGCCCCTATGTACAAGATATAACTACTATAATACTGCCCCTATGTACAAGAATAGAACTACTATAATACTGCCCTCTGTCAAGAATAAACTACATATACTGCCCACTATGTACAAGAATATAACTACTATAGTACTGCCCTATGTACAAGAATATAAACTACTATAATACTGCCTCCTCTGTACAAGAATATAACTACTTATACGCTCCTCTGTACAGAATATAACTACGATAAACTGCCCTATGTACAAAGAATAAAACTACTATAATACTGCCCCCTATGTACAAGAATATAACACTATAATACTGGCCCCCTATGTACAAGAATATAACTACTATAATACTGCCCCCATGTACAAGAATATAAATCTATAATACTGCCCCCTGTGTACAGGAATATAAAACTACTATACTAATATGGCCCCTATGTGACAAGAATATAACTACTATAATACTGCCCCCCTATGTACAAGAATATAACTATATAATACTGCCCCCTGTACAAAGAAATAAGTACTATAATACTGCCCCCGTATGTAAGGAATTACTAATATATCTGCCCCCTATGTACAAGAATATAACTACTATAAACTGCCCCCTATGTACAAGAATATACTACTATAATACTGCCCCCTATGTACAGAAATAACTACTTAATACTGCCCCTAGTACAGAATATAAATACTATAATACTCCCCCTATGTACAAGAATATAACTACTATAATACTGCCCCCTATGTAAAGAATATAACTACTATAATACTTCCCCCTATGTACAGAATATAACATCTAATGACCCCCTATGGACAAGAATATAACGCTGATAATACTGCCCCCTGTGTAGAGGAATGTATTAGAGTAGATTTTTTATATTATGTATTTGGAGGTAGTATTATAGCAGGCTTTAGTTGTGTGTATCTGGGGGATGCGGCCCCTCGCTCTGCTCTTCTGGGGGCGGTTGACGGTAGTAGATAAGCAGTGCTAATCGTGGCGGTATAATGTCTATATCATGTGCCGTGTTGTGGTCAGAGTATAACACATTACTGAGTACGAGCAGGTGGGACTTAGTCATGAGGACCTGGGGGTCAGGGTATAATCCGGGGCCGGGGGAAGAGATATCGGGTTCACCACCTGGGGAATAGGAGGGGATCCTGTACTGGAGCTCTGTGCACATATGGAAGGCAATTGAGTGGGAACACCACACAGCGAGCGCCTAGATCTCCCATGCCCGCTCGCCGGGCGTCCTACCTCTAATACCCACTTTTCTGCAGTAATACTTCCCCTTAACCTCCCAATAAAAAACTTAACCCTTGAGGTCCACGTGGCCCAATAAACTCTCAACGGATAATATATCGCAATACAAGTATATTTGTATAAAAATTGCTAATAATTACGTACACAATATCAGTGGCGACCACTAGGTGGCAGTATAAAGTGCCACCAGTTAGCGGTGGCATTTCAGTCATTGATGGTATATACTGTAGGACAAGTCATAGTTATTCCTCGTCTAGATAGAAAGGAATGTTTGTCTCTATAGTATATACAAGTAATATTAGGCTTCTACCTGCAGCCTCTAAAGTTGAATCATCTCAGGTAAATAGTTGACTCTCCTCGCTAATTTCATGTGCCTTTTAAAATCAGGATGACTGGATGTGATTGGTGCACCCATCATTTGTCTGGTCACGTGACCAAGACTGATACATTGTTATCCTAGCTGTAGCACATTGTAACCCTTGGACCCTCGCCCCAGGCTATGACGGTGGTCGTGGCAGTATGTGCTTACACGATTTGTCAGTCCTGCAGCATGGAGCCAGCGATCGGCCAGGACTATCACCCCCTTATGTAGGTCCGCATGGAGCCACATCAGCCATTGTTGTCTCCTCTGTTGTCTTGGGCCCCCCCTCCTGTAAGTGATGAAGACCTTGCACCCAGAGATCTCTCTTCTTCATTTTCAAACAATATTTACTAGTAATGATGCTGCGGTTGTTAACCCATCATGACCAGGAGTCGGCGGTTTCTTGTGTATGGGGTTGTTCGTGTAATAAGGGTGCAGCAAGGGGTAAAAAAGAAGGAACCTTTTCCCCCCTGAGAGGGCACAGTGGCAACCAGGAAAAATATCAAAAACCGCCAGCCTCTCCCTGTGTCCTCTCGCTCCCACCCGGCACCAGCTTGGCGCCCCCTCTCACCCATCATCCTCTTATGCGGGGATGGGGGGGTATGGGACGAGGAGGGGGGATCCACCCGCCGCAGATAGGGGAGGCGCTGATGCTTTCCAGTTCTACTCATAAAATAATAACAATAGCAGAATGGCAGAGGAAGGGAATAGGACGCCCCCACCGCTATGCACCCGGGCACCATCGCCAATCACCAGCCAATTGCTAGACTGAGAGGGAATCTTCATAGTTTCATTCCAAGGCAACTGGGGGAGTGTCCTCACACTGCTGTGCTCTTAGCTCTCTGATTGAGCTACTGCACAGACCTAGTATCCCGGTGGCGTGTTTAGGCCTTATCCACCTTCTGGCACTATAGAGTCTATAGATTGATAATGATATTTGTATCGACATATTTCATACATAAGAGAGAGATGATAGATAGATCGAGGCAGGCGTGGTTTTCACAAGTGGGGCCCAAATCAAACCATAATATGAACAGTCACACTCAGTAAGGGCTCGTCTAGCCCTGCTCTATAACAACACCTGTAGTACACACATGTAGTAGGTAAGTATCTGTAACATGGGCGTGTAGGGGAATGTTATAGGAGATGTGTAGATTTATAGAGGCAGAAATATAAAGTAATTTATGTATAGATAGGAGAGAATGATAAAGAGATTTAGATAGATGCAGTAGAAGAGAGATAGAAGATTGATTGAGGATACATATGATAGAAGATAGATACATAGACAACAAGACTAGATAGATACTGGACAAAGCAGTCCCGGGTTACAAACAAGATAGGGTCGTGTAGGTTTGTTCTTAAGTCGAAACTGTATATTTCATCATTGTAATCACAGCTAGAACTTTTTTTTGGTGTGACAATTGGATTTTAAATGTTAGGTTTCTCATGAACCCGGACTAACAATAAAGCTTCATACAGACGCCTGTGATAACTGTTATAGTGATCATTTGTGCCTAGGACTAAAGTACAGGAAATACCAATATCCAAGTGTCGTTTGTAACTAGGGGTCGTTGTAAGTTGAGTGTTCTAAGTAGGGGACTGCCTGGATATAAAATATACAAATTATACGAGATGGATAAACAAGACAGATAGATGCTAAGACAGGAATAGAGGGAAGACATCTGCACCCGGAATTCAGTCAGCCAAGTGGGTTTTATAGGAGCAATACATCCCTGGCCCACAATAGTCCACAAGCAGGGGGGTTCGGGCAATGCCCAGTTTGGGCCCCCCGCCGGCCCTGGATATGAGGGGGATAGATAAGGACATAGATATAGTAGATAGATAGATGATGTTGGATGAATAGATTCAAATTATAGCATCAGTCCATCAATTCTAACCTGTACATTATACTGCGTTGTTCCAGAAGAAGGCAAAAAACACCTGCAAGGCTAATGCCATTGACCCACGCAGGAAAAATAGATAGATATGAGATAGATAGATAGATAGAATAGATAGGGAGAGATAGATAGATGGAGATAGATAGATAGAGTATAGGTAGATAGAAGATGATAGAGCATAGATCGAGATAGATAGATAGATAGATATGATATAGATATGAGATGGTAGATAGATAGGAGATAGATGGATAGATAGATAGGAGATAGATGGATAGATAGATAGGAGATAGATGGATACATAGATGGATAGGAGAGCTAGCAGATACATAGATAGATAGGAGATAGATGGATGGATAGATAGGAGATAGATGGATAGATAGATAGGAGATAGATGGATAGATAGGAGATAGGTAATTAGGAGATAGATAGATAGGAGATAGGTAGATAGGAGATAGATGGATAGATAGATAGGATGTAGATAGGAGATAGATAGATAGATAGAATATGAGATAGATAGATAGATAGATAGATATGAGATAGATAGATAGATGGATAGATATGAGATAGATAGATAGGAGATAGATAGATAGAGATAGATGGATAGATAGCATAGATTAGAGATAGATCGATAGGAGATTAGATAGCTAGAAGATAGATGAATAGATAGGAGAGCGAGGGATAATTAGGATGTGATAGGAGGAAGATAGATAGGGAAGATAGATAGCTATATAGATTAGGAGATAGATGGAAGCTAGATAGAAGGAGATGATGATAGATAGGAGATAGAAGTATATAGATAGATAGGTAGATAGGAGATAGATGATAGATAGAAGATGGAGATAGATGGATAGATAGACCGATAGATAGGATAGCTAGTAGATGAGATAGTAGGAGATTAGGAGATAGATAGGAGATAGATAGATAGAGATAGATAGATAGGAGATAGATAGATAGGAAGAAGGAGA
>WNYA01000133.1:231660-255174 GCA_019512145.1 Engystomops pustulosus | reverse complement strand
TATATTTTGTACATCGGGGCACCGTTTATAGTAGGTGAATAGGACGGAAGTTTCTCTCTACGCAACGGTATCCATAGGCGCCAGCACGTAAAGCGGCTACGGGCGTAATGAAAAACTATAGTAGTTTATATTCACCGTTGTCCATAGGGGGCAAGTATATAGTAGTTATATTCTTGTACATAGGGGCAGTATTATAGTAGTTATTCTTGTACAAGGGGCAGTATTAGTAGTTATATTCTGTTACATAGGGGGCAAGTATTATAGTAGTTATTGAATGTACATAGGGGGGCATAGTGATATAGTAGTTATATTCTTGATACATAGGGGACACGTATTATAGTATAGTTATATTTTGTACATAGGGGGCAGTATTATAGTAGTTATATTCCTGTATAGGGGCAGTATTATAGAGTTATATCCCTGGTACATAGGGGGGAGTATTATAGTATTATATTCTTGTACAGAGGGGGCAGATTATAGAGTTATATTCCTGTACATAGGGGGCAGTATTAGTATTTATATTCCTGTACATAGGGGCAGTATAGTATTATAGTAGTTAGTATTCTGTTACATAGGGGCAGTATTATAGTAGTTATTATTCTGGACAGAGGGGCAGTATCATTTAGTGTTATCTTTCCTTACTTAGTGTCTATAGAGTTATATTCCTGTACATAGGGGGCAGTATTATAGTAGTTTATATTCTTGTACATAGGGGGCAGTATTATAGTAGTTATATTCTGTACATAGGGGGCAGTATTATAGTAGTTATATTCTTGTACATAGGGGCAGTATTATAGTAGTATATTCCTGTACATAGGGGGCAGTATTATAGTAGTTAATTCTGTACATAGGGGCAGTATTATAGTAGTTATATTCTGTACATAGGGGCTATTATAGTAGTTATATTCTGTACATGGGGCGGAGTATTAAGTAGTTTATATTCTTGTACATAGGGGGCGCAGTATTATAGTAGTTATATTCTTGTACATAGGGGCAGTATTAAGTAGTTATATTCCTGTACATAGGGGGCAGTATATAGTAGTTATATTCCTGTACATAGGGGCAGTATTATAGTAGTTATATTCTTGTACATAGGGGAGCATATTATAGTAGTTATATTCTTGTACATAGGGGCAGTATTTAGTAGTTATTATTCATGTCTACATAGGGGCAGTATTATAGTAGTTATATTCTTGTACATAGGGGCAGTATTATAGTTATATTCTTGTACATAGGGGCGGTATTATAGTAGTTATATTCTTGTACTAGGGGCAGTATTATAGTAGTTATATTCCTGTACATAGGGGCAGTATTATAGTAGTTATATTCTGATACATAGGGGACAGTATTATAGTAGTATATTGCTTGTAATAGGGGGCAGTATTCATAGGTAGTTATTATTCCTTGTACATAGGGGGCATATTATAGTTATATCTTGTACATAGGGGCAGTATTATAGTAGTTATATTCTTGTACATAGGGGGCGTATTATAGTAGTTATTCTGTACATAGGGGGCAGTATATAGTAGGTGATATTCCTTGTACATAGGGGCAGTTATTATAGTCGATATTCCTGTTACATAGGGCAGTATTATAGTAGGATAGTCTGTACATAGGGGCAGTATTATAGTAGTTATATTCCTGTACATAGGGGGCTGTATTATAGTAGTTATATTCCTGTACATAGGGGGCAGTATTATAGTAGTTATATTCTTGTACATAGGGGACAGTATTATAGTAGTTATATTCCTGTGTATAGGGGGCACTATTATAGTAGTTATATTCTTGTACATAGGGGACAGTATTATAGTAGTTATATTCCTGTGTATAGGGGGCACTATTATAGTAGTTATATTCTTGTTCATAGGGAGCAGTATTATAGTAGTTATATTCTTGTACATAGGGGGCAGTATTATAGGAGTTATATTCTAGTCTTAGTATATAGGACCAGTATATCATGTAGCGTCCACACAGGGGGCGGGTTCCTCTCAGGAATATGCTGGATTCCTCCTTCCTGTTCTGTGAGCATTGTCTCTTGGTGATGAGTGATACCCGACATCTTCATTCTCGTCAGGCAGACACTGAGGTCTCCTCCATCTGCTGGGCCATAGAGAAGTGTTTGATTGGAGGCCAACAAAACCATAGACTGTTGGCCACCATCAGCCTCACATGGACAAATAAATTGCAGATGTGGAATTCTATAGAGAATATACAGAACCTTAGAACCCAGAGAATCTTGGTGACAACTACTAAAGGCAACTGTGCAGGAGCAAAGGAAAGCTGAGTCAGTAACTTTTGTTGATCTCAGTTTTCACACAGCTTTTCCTATGAATATGCCTAATGTTACTGTTACTCTATCGTTCTCAGTTACTACCCAGATTTTCTAGATCCCTGTACTAATCCATTAATTCACCTCCATAAATGACACATTTAACATTCAAAAGGCATAGAAAGCTGGGTGGCAGCCCTTATCATTCTAACCTTCTCCGCTTCTACCCAGCTTTTCCCTGCACTACAAATCTACCTAGTAATGCAGTGATCCACCTCCCTATATCATGGTATAGTAGAATTATCATTGAAGAGTAAGGAAAGCTGTGTGCTATCCCCATTATTCAGTAATACTGGTCTTCACCCAGCTTTCCTGACATCTGATATTTTATGAGGCTACAATAACTTTTCACACATTTTTGGGAGAATACTGATAAAACGCAGGCGACTTTTAGGGTTATCTGAAGGGATCGGACGCTGTGACACCCCATAAAACCGCCGGAGCGCGGCCGTGCGCGGCTTTGAACTCGTCCTTGCGGATGAGGCGGGATGTCTCGTCCTCGCTCTATCTCGGTTTATAGCCTCGTCCTAATGAAGACTTCACCGTGTAAACGAAAAACAGAAATCTGATTATTTTGTGTTATTTTTTTCCCCCCCTCTCCCTGGTCAGGAAGATGTTAACACACAGGGTCTCACTGTAAGAGGGCGACATTGAAGGTGCTCGGTGTAGAATTTGGGGGGTGGGAGAGAGGGGGGAGCCCGTTCTGTAGTACTGGCACCAGTCTGAACCACAAGTGACCATTAAAATAAACATCCCCGGGCCGCGCTGACAGCCAGTCTCCAGGAGATGTGATGGGGAGGAGGGGGAGAAGGGGGAGAAGCGCTCCCTACTAACCTGACGACTCCCCTCCACACCGCCCCATCCCAGCATCGCCCAGGTTCAATGAGACCAGTGTCTTGTGTGCGGCATGGACTCATTCCCACAGGGCTGTGGCCTGTTTACCCCTCACTATTAAAGGGGCGCCGGGGGGGTATTTGGGATTTTGCCCATTGGCATTTACAATATACATAGCTGTATAGTCATATATGTCTCCCATAGGGTCCAACTTTACATGTGTGGGAGCCTATGGGACCCTATATCTTAGATACCAATGATTTTGTATCCCAAATTATCGTTAATAGTTCCCGATGACTCACATTCTAGTGATCAGTCAGACCATCACTCATCAGATTGTGAACCTCTATCCTCTACAATAAAACTTGGAACAACCCCTTTAAGGTGGCCCCTGGCTACGGTCTATACAAGACAGTAAACTCCTGGTCCATAAGCATTGATATGCTAGAAAGATTCCCCAAACCCATAGCCACCAATCACAGCCAAGCTTTCATCTCCGTAACTCCTCTGGCAGTATGAAAGCTGTGCTGTGATTGGTTGCTATAGGCAAGAAAAGAGCAGCTGGTCTCTAGGCATTTCTGCTAACTGTGGCCCTTGTTTAGAGTAGGCCGGAACCCCCTAAATGTAAAAGCTATGAGGGCCACAACTCTTTACAGAGAATATATCAAGTAGGATGGAACGGAGGGATCTTTTGCCATAGAAATATCTGATTTTGGAATAAAGGGGTTTGCTTTACAGTCTATTCGCAATACTTCCCCTTTAAGAACAAGTGACCATGACTCCATGTGTTGGGGTTAGCGCCTCTGTCCCTCCTCAGTTTAAAGTCCTTAACATTATAATTCAATGATTCTGCACCCTCCTGCGACTTTGCTTCCATCACTCCTATAGATCAGATGGGGTTAACCCCTTCCCTGCTGTGTATTTCCGGTTCCCTCTGGGGAGTCAGGGCTGGGCCGCTCATGGTACCTGCTTCACTGAACGCCTTGTCTACTATGTCAGGTCTGGATGAAGTCCAGGGAGTGGGAGCGGTGGAGAGGGGGGAGGGAGATATTCGCCGTACAGTATATTTCCTTTAGAAATTCCATGTCAGAAATGTAACCTAACAAGTCCCAGGCTCCAGATTCAATAAATCACGCAGATTGGGTAACGGTAGCCGATGTCTGTGCAGGTAAAGTTGCAGTGCGGCGCACACAACACAAGGCTTGTTCTGTATGGGCAGGACCCGGCAGCTGCACCTCCGCCCCTGCTATTCCTCAAGCTGTGGGGATGAGTACAATGGTGGACAGGCTCAAGCTGTGACCTACCAGATGTAGGTGGACATCAGTATCTACATGTACAAAGCCAGAGGGCAAATATATTGTACAGTCTGGATGGATGTGCTGTCTGTTGAGCCTGCAGTGGCTACATTGTGGTCACATGACACCCAAGTTCCAGTCCTGTAGCATTCTATATTTCTGAGTACTGCCCCTGTAGGGGTCTATCTCTCTGAGTTCGGCCCCTATAGGGGGTCTATATTTCTTAGCACTGCCCCCATAGGGGACTATATTTCCGAGTACCACCCTGGTAGTGGTCTATATTTCTGAGAACTGCTGCCGTAGGGGGTCTATTTTTCTGAGTACCACCCCCGTAGGGGTCTATATCTCCGAGTTCTGCCCCCGTAGGGGTTTATATCTCCGAGTTCTGCCCCCGTAGGGGTCTATATCTCCGAGTACCGCCCACGTAGGGGGTCTATAATTCCGAGTACCGCCCCCGTAGGGGTCTATATTTCTGAGAACTTCCGCCGTAGGGGTCTATATTTCTGAGTCCCACCCCCAATAGGGGTCTATATTCTTGAGCCTCGCCCAATAGCTGTCTATTTGAGCACCGCCCCCCGGTAGCGGTCTATATTCTTGAGCCCCGCCCAGTATCTGTCTATTTGACCACCGCCCCCCGGTAGCGGTCTGTATTCTTGAGCCCCGCCCAGTAGCTGTCTATTTGAGCACCGCCCCCCGGTAGCGGTCTATATTTTTGAGCCCCGCCCAGTAGCTGTCTATTTCCCACCGCCCCCGATAGCGGTCTATATTCTTGAGCCCCGCCCAGTAGCTGTCTATTTCCCACCGCCCCACGATAGCGGTCTATATTCTTAACCCCGCCCAGTAGCTGTCTATTTCCCACCGCCCCCCGATAGCGGTCTATATTCTTAACCCCGCCCAGTAGCTGTCTATTTGAGCACTGCCCCCGATAACGGCCCTGCCCCCCCCCCCTAGAGTAGTCTATATTGTGGACTGCGGATGTGGACTGATGTTACAGGGGCTCCGCCAGTGCTCCTCTCTCATACTCCAGAAGGGTAACCAGAGATCCACAGCCGCCTCACTTATCTACTCATTGGGAAAAAAAATATTACATTTTTGTGCCAATCTGTCCAATTTGGGCGATTACAATGAATAGAATTATCTAGTAGTTTTATCTAATAAAATGGGAAAAACTTCTGCAATCTGGAACTATTGGCAAGTTTATGGGACCCCATCCTAAATCTGAACTGGCTTCTTCATATGTGGTAAAGGGGGGTACTTGACCCCGTTAACTGTTACCCCGTGCCCCTCAACATATTCCAGAGAACCTTCCAAAACATTAAAGAAGTGTGAATGACGCACTTTTATAAAAGATAGTCCAGAGTACGGCAAGCAGTGAGGATGACGTGGAGTATGGACGGGGTTAATAATCCTCCTCATCATCATTGCAATTTTGTAAATGCCATAACAAACATAAAGGCAAACAAATAAGTGCCCCCCGCTCTACAGATGTGTGCCGTCTGTTTCCTACACGATGGAGGTGCAGCTGCAGTACCGCAGGCGTCCTGTAGAGGGCAGTGTTGTGCTCTGCAGTGGGGCCAGCATTGTCTATGGAGAAGATGTCATGTAATGACTGTATGTGGGTCACTGCCAGGATGGAAAATGCAGAACACAAGGGCAACCACCGTCCCTTTAATTTCTGGAGAGAGACGTTGGAGATGATGGAATTTTAACTTTATGGAAAGTTGACGGAGTCCCCCTTCGAGGGGTTTCCAATCAATAGACATTGATTTGTAGTAATGACGCAAGATCCTCGCAGACATTGGATGAGAGCGGGGAGGCCAGGGTCAGAGGTCAAGACAAATTAACTCAACTTCTATTCTATAGCATATATTCTGCCCCTAACCATAAAATCCCCCTTAAAGGGACACCAGTCACATGTAGGTGATGTGTCGTATAACATAGACCTCATAGAAAGCTGAAATTTTGTAATGCAAATGAGCATTTCTGTGCACAATGGGCGTGGTCTCGGGGTCTGGTGCACCTTAACTTGTCCAATTTTGAATGATGGATCAGGGCAATGTCAATGAAACCTCGGTGGTGAGGAGGGGCAGTGACAGGTGAGCTTAGATACAGCGATACAGGAGACATGAAAGATATAGATATTCATGAGAGAACATGACAAACGATAGACTTAGATACAGACAATCAGGAGACAGTATCACACGTGCTGGAACCGGAAAAAGGGACTCCGCAGATAAAGTATCACACATTAAGGTTTAGATACAGCAGCTCAGAAGACAGTATCACAAGATGAGCTAAGATACAGTGGCCCGGAGGCAGTATCACACCAGGTGAACATGGATAAAAAGACTTTGAATACAGTATCACATGATAGACTTAGATACAGTGGTCCAGAGACAGTATTCAGACAGATACAACGGCTTTGAAGATAGTATCACACATGATAGGCTTAGATACAGCCGCTCTGAAGATAGTATCACACATGATGGCTAGATACAATGGCTCAGAAGAGGTATCACACATGGCACACCTGGATAAAGGTGCACTCGGCGGCAGACAGTATCACACAATAGGCTTAGATACAGTGATGTAGCAAATTAGACACTGTTACTAGCTAAGATACAATGATCAGCTGACATGGGTACCACACAAAAAACTTGATAGGCAGACATCAAGCTCCCTGATGTCAGTATGGGAAGCCACACCATCCCCCTTCTCCCACCCTATAACATGTGAAGCCCCCATAAATCACCAGTGTCCTGTGAGCGGCCGTGCATGGGCTCTACGAGCCTGGGTACATTAGTGGTGTAATCTTCGCAGGGACAAATCGCAACGTGCTTAAACTGGCCTAATAATCCTCCACCTCGAGCCATTTATTTTTAGGAGGCGTCCTGGAGCTGCAGTACTGTTCTCCCTGCGCATAACCTCGCGTCCTCCCGCTGGTTAAAAGGACTCAGTGCCTGTAGGAGGCCGAACGCAGCTACTGGCCGATTGAGTCGGGAACTAGGAAGGACTGGTCGGAAGTGGTTATCGAAAACGAAAAACACCACCCACGGGGATAAACGAAAATACAGCACAACATGCACAGAGGACCAGAGCGGAGAGAAAGGAATCACCAAGACGTCAGGGGCCCGGAGCCAATCCATCCAGGTTCATTTCAGTCACGAATTGTGACAAAAAAAAAATACAGTTATACTTCCAGCTGCACGCACTATTCCTGCTGCTCTGGAGCTCCACTGTGGATACATACTGACTTACTTATCCTGTACCTGATCCTGGAGTTCACTCCTGTATTATAACTCCATGCGCACTCACTATTCTTGCTGACTGGTGCGTTCACCGGTGTACATACATGACATTACTTATCCTGTACTGATCCTGAGTTACATCCTGTATTATACTCCAGAGCTGCACTCACTATTCTGCTCTCGCTGCTGGAGCGTCACTGTGTACATACATGACATTACTTATCCGTTACTGATCCTGAGTTACATCCTGTATTAGTCATACTCCAGAGCTGCACTCACTATTCTGGCTGCTGAGCAGTCACTGGGTACATACATGACATTACTTATCCTGTACTGATCCTGAGTTACATCCTGTTTATACCCAAGCTGCACTCACTATTCTGCTGCTGGTGCAGTCACTGTGTACTACAATGACTTACTTCATCCTGTACTGATCCGAGTTACAATCCTGTATTGTACCCCAGAGCTTGCATCACTAATTACTGCTGCTGGTGCAGTCACTGTGTACCAAGACATGGACATTACTTTATCCTGTACTGATCCGAGTTTATCCTGTTATTAACCCAGAGCTGCACTCACTATCTGCTGCTGGTGCGTCACTGTGTACATACTGATCTATTACTTATCCTGTACTGACACTGTAGTTGTACACTCCTGTATTTAATACTCCAGATGCTGCACGTCACTATCTGCTGCTGGAGCAGTCACTGTGTACATACATTGACCATTACTTCATCCCTGTACTGACCTGAGTTACATCCTGTATTATACTCCAGACTTGCACTCACACTATTCTGCTGCTGGAGGCACAGCCCTGTGTACATACATGACATACTTACTTATCCTGTACTGATCCTGAGTTACATCCGTTATATACTCCAGAGCTGCACTCACTATGTATCCGTGCCTCTGCTGGTGCAGTCACTGTGTGTACATACATGACTAGCTATCCTTATCGACCTGCTCCTGATTACAAAAATCCTGTATTATAACATTCTCCAGAGCTGCAACTCAACTATGGCTGCATCATGTAGGCGTGGCAGTCACTTGTGTAACATCCTGACAATATTATTTAATTACTTTATCCTGTTACTGACTAACTGGGATCCTACTAAGGTTTACTCCACTGGTATTATACTCTCCAAGCTTCTAGGCTCAGCTATCGATTCATGTTCTTCTGCCTTGGAGGATGCAGATCCCTGGGGATGATACATTAGCATGACATTACTTATCCTGGTAACGGATCCTGGTTGACATCCTAGTATTTACCTCACAATACTCAGGAGCTGGCTCAAACTACTAGATTCTGCTGACTTGCTGTTGGCACGTCTCCACCCACTGCTCATTTTAACAATACAGTGACGAATTACTTATCCTTGTACTAACTGATCCGAGACGATACATCCTGTATTATACCCCAGGATGCTTACGTCACTTCATTTGCATGTCTGCTTCTGCTTTTTCGTGTTACTATCTGTACCTATTCATTCTGAATGCTGAAAATTCTGGGTTTTTCTCTAGCTGACGGGGGTACGATATTATGGCGTGCAATGTTCCACAACTCTTTTTTCCTACCTTTGACCTTCAACTTCTAACTCTCTTTTTCCTTCTCTCCTTTCACTTATCCTTCTTTTTCATCCATACTTTGTACTTTCCTTACTCCTCCCTTCTTCCCTCACCAAAGCGCTCTTCGTTCTGCTTCTGCTTATTGAGCTGGTGTAGTCACTGTGTACAAATGGTGCACAGTGACATTACTATATCCTGTACTGATCCGTACGAGGTTACAAACACATTCCTGTATTATACTTCCAGAAGCTGCACTTTCACTTTCTGGTTCTTCTGACTGCTGGTTCGAAACTCACAAATCACACCGACCAACTACAACCCCATCTTTCACCATAATCAATACACTCCTTCTAAAACCAGCGCGCCCATAGTATACGAGAGTATGCCCTCCCGACGCCCGGGTGTTAACAGATCAGTCTGGTGTGGATCACTTCCACCTAGAACACCAGGGGCTGATCTTATTTTATATATGCAATCATTTGGGCACATGTTTCTACTTTCTAAATAGTCGACACACCTACCTTTCTCGCATGTCAGCTCCCTACTTTGTAGTAGGAGTGTCTCATATTGAGAATCAATGTCATCTTGGGTGTTGGGACCTTACGACTCAGGACATATATATATATATCACAGCCAAATATGTTAACAAGTAAGCATATTACATAACCAATGCTTTTGTCTGGCCCTCAGTCCTGGGCTTATTCATTGTTCCCAACACACCATATAATTACAATCCAAGCTTTCCTCCCCTCTCCTGGTCGTCACCTTCCTGGCGGAGCCTGTGGTTTATTCTATGCTATCAATTAGATCATCGGCAGCAGGGAAATATAGGATCCTCTGTACCCTCGGCGGTTTCCCTCCCTTCCTCTCGCTCCCTTCTGCCCCCTCCCACCCCCACCCGACCCTTTCCCCCTCCCGGGCTCGCTCCCCTTTTTTTCCCCTGCTTTGTTCTCACGCCTGGTTTTGCTGGATGGGAGTACAAGCGGAAAAAGTGAGACTCCTCAAGTTAATGTTACAGTGTATTTTTTGGGATGGCAATGGTTGTATATCTCTTATACTTACGACTGGACAATCCTTCGACACACTTGTCCTTATGCTCTATTCGTAGTTTATAAACACTTAACTTCATAGGGTTCTCCGTATATATGGGGGCAAAAGCATGTGCGGCAAGGAAATTATTATTGATTCCATATGATTAGGATTACTAGTATTTATACCTTGTATCATGTATCATGAATTATCGGGGGTCTCTTATAGTTTCTTTCTCTTGGCTATATGGCGTTATCAAAATCCCATCGCTGGTCCCCTATTTCCGGAACAGAAGGGAACATCCATACCATTATCCTCCGAGTCTGGGAGTTTCATGCTCCGTGGATTCCAGGAATTAGTTCACGGCGGATACTCAGCATAACTTACTAACAACACAATAGGCGTATATTGTCCCAATGTCCTGAGGGCCGAGCTGCTACAACAGAGGAACCCTACACAGACCACTTGTCCTGGGGTCCCAAGCACCAAGATGATCATCTCTATATATATAACTTATCAGATTATCTTCTATCTTTCTAATCTAAATTCTGTCACATTTTCTGTCTTATGAAACATGTCTCTAATGTAAATTACTCCCTATATACCCAACGGATCAAGCCCAGGTACCATCATTTTTACCACTAAAAACTGGGAAAACATATTGACTGTTGTATACGCCTAATGCAGAGCCGCTACCCTCGATAAAAATGCACCGTTAAATGTCCGCCCCCTCCATATGCCAGGGCAGAGCGCCCCTCTGGTGTAATGTCCCACAGCAGAGTGCCACCAATAGCCCCCTGTAATGTCCACGCAGAGCGTCCCTTGTGTAATGTCCGACAGCAGGAGTGCCCCCTTGGTGTTGAATGTCCACAGCAATGGTCCCCCCTGGTGTAAGATCCACCAAGCAAGTGTGCCCCCGCTGAGTGTAATGTCCAGCAGAGATTTCCCCATTGGTGTCATGTCCACAGCAGTATTGCACACACCCTGGTGTAATGTTCACGGCAGAGTGAGCCCCTTGGTGTAATGTCACAGCAGAGTCGTGCCCCCTTGTTTGTAAGTTCCACACGAGGTGGCCCTTGGTTGTAATGTTCCGAAGTCAATGTGCCCACAAGAGTGTCCCCTTGGTGTAATATGTCCACAGCAGACAGTGCCCCCTTGATGGTCATGCAGTGGAATGCCTGGGATCGAGGGCCTGCTGGGGGCAAGGCTCCGGGTCCCAGGAAAGAATAGGACAGGAGGTAGAGCAAGAAAGAAGAGAGTCAGCGCATAGGCTTGTGACGTGATATGTAAAGTGGTCAATATGTAGAAAGAGTAAGTGAAGTCTCTCACCTTGATGAAGTAAGGGTTAAGAGGTTGTAATGAAATAGCTACCAGCAGCGACACTCCTGGAGGACCACCGTTTGCCAAGGACCAGGATCCTGGAACGGATGTGGAATGGAGGAAGCTGCCCGAACGAAGGTTCATGGAAGGCGCTTGGTGCAACAGACAGCGTAGAGATACTCATGATGATAAGGAATCTCTTTATTATGTTGGTAAAAAAACTATTTATCTTCAAAAAATGAGATATGCATAATCGTATTAAAAATACAGTGCGACGCGTTTTAGTCAGCTCTGGACTAGAGCTTTTCAATCAGAGAGCTTTAGTCCAGAGCTTAAACGCGTCGCCACTGTATTTCTGTTTCAATACGTTAATGCATATGCTCATTTTTATGTAGATAACATAATTTTATACAATACTTAATAAGGAGATATTCTTATCCATTGGATTCTCTACGTCTGCTGTTGCACCAAGGACCCTTCCTGAAACCTCTCGACGGGCTCTTCCCCCGTGGATAGTCCACAGCGGTCCGTCCGGATTTAGTCCTCAAGGGATTCCCCGCCGAGTAAGTCAGCAGTCCCCCCTGTGTTTTAATGGTTCCACAGCAAGAGTGCCACCCGCCGGTCAATGCCGTACACAGTCGCTGGTTTAAGTCCACCAGGTCCCTCCTTGGGTGTCTCACACAAGCAGTGCCCGCTGTGTAGTGCCCACATCGTAGAATTAGCCAAGTGCCCTTGGTGTATGTCCACAGAATCGGTTAATCCACAGCAAAGTGCCCCCGTGTAAGCCACGCAGGTGGCCCTTGTTTTATGTACATCGCAGAGTTCCTGGGTAGTCAAGCAGAATGCCGCCTTGGTGTAAAGTCCACAGCAGAGTCCCCCTTGGGTGTATGTACAGACAGACTGCCGCCAAATTCCCTGGGGAGAAAGTAGAAGCGGGGAGCAAAGGAGCGGGATTTAAACCGGAGGGCAATACGTAAATGATTCTTTAATATTACCCGAGGTTGGAGTATAATCTATCTATACAGAATCTAATCAGTCTTATGCCGGTTTCTGGGAAATTAGGACAGTGAGTCTTAATTATACTTTTGGTCCTAAAAAACAACGCACTAGCGTCACTTTGTTTTAGGGAATGTACTATTTTTTTTTCCCATGAACAAGAATTCACATTTATTGATGAACAAAAAAATCATATTCATCCTAACAGCTCTGTAGTCAACGTCAAACCAATAATCACCATCTATTAATAATTACTGTGACCATTTCCCTGTACATAATATGATCCCGATTTTGTGTAACGAAATGTATGCAGTACCTCCATCATGTCAAAACCTTTGACCAATCAATGATCAGCTTTAATTTTCCTAAAGCTATTTGTGAAATTAAATCAGAGCTCAGAAACTTCTGATAAATCTATCCAACTAAAAATGAATAAAGTTTGTGACCCCGGTAATGGTGACCCCCTGTGGTGTCTTCAGTGGATGGTGCCCGGGGCGGGCCGCCCGCTCCTTACATGTGTTGGTCGCTGTCTCAGGAGGTGTCAGGGATGTTGGAGGGGGACATATATTTCGGGCACTATTAGTGTGTCAGGGTCCCCCGCTGAGTCACTATTTGTCCCCGCATCAGGGGGAAGTCCTCCTCATGTTATTATATCCTGTCAGATGCAGCCCTCAGATACACAATACTGCTAACCCTCCCGGTCGGGGGTCCCTCCCTCATAGTTAATCATTAAGCGGATTATGGTCCCTTAATAAAAAAGTGAAATAACATACTGGGGGCTGGAGGGTATCATCAGTCCAAGTACTCAAAGCCGATCTTATATCTCGATGGGGGCAGCGCTCCGGACCGTGGGAGGAATTTCCTCTCCACAGAGATGGCAGAGAGTATCTACTCCCCAGCACACCTGACTCCCATAGGACACGGGCACCGGTGGCACCAAACAGATAACGTAAGGCCGCTCCTCACATGTCTGCTAATGGTGATGTTGATGTTCTTATATACATATACAAAAGTCAAGATCAGCTGGATAGCCGACACAAAGCATCGGCCTGGATCAGACACACGACATATTATATACTGCCCACCGTGACAGAGCAGGGGGTCCAAAGAACAAAATCCTGTACTTAGTTGATTTCCCTACTTTTCCCATATCTGTACACAAAGCTACTGAACAAGGGGTCTCGATCCAGCTTCCATGTCAAACCCCTGTACATCGACCAACCCACGAGCCACTCACTATATGTATTATCTATACTACTATAACTACGATATACTGCCACCCATGTATAAGATTAACTACTTAATCTATAATATCTTGTAGGCCCCCCTAATGTACAAGAATATAACTACTATAATAAGTACTGCCCCCTATGTACACAGAATATAACTACTATAATACTTACAACGGCTTTGAAGATAGTATCACACATGATAGGCTTAGATACAGCCGCTCTGAACATAGTATCACACATGATAGGCTTAGATACAATGGCTCAGAGAGAGGTATCACACATGGCACACCTGGATAAAGGGACTCGGCAGACAGTATCACACAATAGGCTTAGATACAGTGATTTAGCAAATAGTACACTGTTACAGGCTAAGATACAATGAATAAGCTGACAGTACCACACAAAAAAGCTTAGATACAGCAGCTCCCTGATTATCAGGTATGGGCAGAGCACACAATCCCCCTTCTCCCACCCATATAACATGTGAAGCCCCCAGTAATAACCAGTGTCCTGTGAGCGGGTGCAGGGGTCTACGAGCTGGTAATTAATTGGTTAATCTTGCAAGGGACATCGCAAGTGTCTTTACTGCCAAATAATCCTCCACTCAGAGCCATTTAGTTTTAGGAGGCGGCCTGGATCTGCAGACTGTTCTCCTGCGCAGACCTCGCGTCCTCCCGCTGGGTTAAAGGACCTCAGTGCCTGTAAGGAGCCGCAACGCAGACTGGCCGGAGTCTGGGAGGAACGGGAGGGAAGGACTGGGAAGTGGTGTCGGAAAACGAAAACCAACCCAAGGGGATAAACGAAAATACAGGCACAACATGCACAGAGGACACCGAGCGGAGAGGAGATGTCACCAAGACTCAGAGGCCGGAGCCGATCCATCCAGTCATTTCATCAGAATTGTACAAATAAAAAATACAGTTATACTCCAGAGCTGCACTCACTATTCTGCTGCTGGAGCAGTCACTGTGTACATACATGACATTACTTATCCTGTACTGATCCTGAGTTACATCCTGTATTATACTCCAGAGCTGCACTCACTATTCTGCTGCTGGTGCAGTCACTGTGTACATACATGACATTACTTATCCTGTACTGATCCTGAGTTACATCCTGTATTATACTCCAGAGCTGCACTCACTATTCTGCTGCTGGAGCAGTCACTGTGTACATACATGACATTACTTATCCTGTACTGATCCATAATACTGCCCCCTATGTACAGGAATATAACTACTATAATACTGCCCCCTATGTACAGGAATATAACTACTATAATACTGCCCCTGTACTGGGTATAACAGACGGTTGGATGTAGCAGTGCTGGGTGTGTTGTAGTGTATGTTTCCCCCTCCTCATATATCACTGTCAGGGGGGGGGGGGCGGTGTCTTGCTGGGCCCAGTGACTATTTCTATAGGGCCCCTCCCCCCCTGTAAGGGTCCGGTGTGAGCCCCTCGGCCCTGAATGCCACTACACGGCGGGGGGATCCGCATTGAGCATGTGACTGATAACCGTATAAATTGGTTTTGGAGCGGGGCCCCCCCTCGGCCTCGGCCTCTTTTCAGCTTTAATTGATTATAAGGGAAACTGTGACAGGAAATAAGATTGGGGGCACTATATGACCGGTTATGTAATGGGGGCACTATATGACCGATTATGTAATGGGGGCACTATATGACCGGTTATGTAATGGGGGAACTATATGACTGGTTGTGTAATATGAGAACTTTTGGAAAGGATGAGGCGCCTGTGCCGGCAGCCGGTGGCTCAGGACTGGTGAGTGCCAGCGCGGGCAGTGTGCCAGGCAGGGAGCCCTCCACAAGCTGCTATGGGATATGTGCAGATGGGAACACAGCAGGGGGCGCACAGAAAATTAGTGGCAACAAAAGATCCCAAATCTTGTGGAATTTGCACTGACGTAATTAAGAATCCGGCCTCCGTTGTGTCAATTATCTGCTCTACAAGACGCTGTCTCCAGATATCAGTCAGGGTCAGGATTACTCGTGCACCATGACGATCCGAGGCATCCTCCCTGGAAGGCCTAATGATGACCTTTCAGGAGCCCCTGACCCTATAGCCACAACTAGAGGGTCACTTATAGTGCCCGATCACCACTTACATCCGGAGATTCAAGATACAGAAACTCCCATTACAAACAGAAGTGTATACATAGGTTTCTCAAAGTGTCCTCACACTGCTGTTCTCTGAGCTCTCTGCAATGAGCTATTCTATAGCCCCTCCCCCAACCTTGCGTGTCAACTCCACCTCTAATTCTTCCGTTCTTGCGTGGTCTCTCTATTGGGGCACAAACACACTGGCTCCAGCTGCCTTGGGCCAGCACGTGCACCCAGTATTGTGTCCCCCAGCCAATCCCCTGTGTCCCACTGGCTACACACTAGAGTTCTGAAATAAAGAAGTTTCTGAGTTCCTAGAAAAATATTCTGGATTTGTAACCCAAGATACACTGTGGGCGTGTTCTCACACTGCTGTGCTCTTAGCTCCCCAGTCCCTCTTCTCTGCAGGTCTGCTGATGTATCCAACCAGAAGCCTTCTACAGCAGAAAGGCAAAGCTGTGAGGCGACTTAATGCAGCTACAATCCTGGAATATAAATCCATATTTCACAGTACCACAGCTGCTACTAACAACATTTACAAAGTAATGATTACACCTCTCTCCAGGGCTAATACCTCACACTGGCTACAGAGAGCACAGAGCACAGCAGTGTGAGGACACGCCCCCCCAGTACAAAATCCATGAATATAAATCCATTTTGCACGGTGCTAATAACATACCTAGCAGTAAGTATACAAGTTATGGAGGTGACATGTTCCGTGTACCATGACGCTCCGTTTAGTACATTTGGCCCTGGTAGATTTTTAGTCGCCGTGTCGCCATTCAGCAAACAGTGGTGCGGCGGCACCAGCACCTGGGATCCATTAAGAACTCAGCGGACCGTGATAAAGTTCCATAGAGCCGAGCACTGGATACAAGCGCCAGAGCCGGGGTAATAAGCCTCATGTTGACATTTCTCCTGCACGCGGAGTTGCTGGGTAATTGCTTACATGCAGGTCTGAGGTTTGACTGCTCCGCCATTGCCTGACGCCCCCCGGTCCCGCTCCAATCAGCCAGAATTGCTGCTCAATGAGTGTTAATCGGTACAATTTGTCTTTCGCTTGCACTTCGCGGAAAGGTTATTATCCAGGAGTGATGACCACATGAAGGCCTAGGAGGGGCGCCACCGCTTACACTATCCAGGCCGACCCCGGAGACTCACACAACCACATACATTTACTATAGAAAAGTAACTACCCAGCTATGTCACTGCACAGATCCCCTGCACAGATGCAGATTTACACAATATTACGCCGCCACTAGGGGGAGCTCAATACATACAACAATATATACACTGTATGCAGGAAGCTCCCCCTAGTGGTGGCTGCAAACTAATGGAATTGTATTGTTTAAAGGGGATACGGTGGTTGGTTATCATCCATTACTGCTGCCTCCACTGTGTACTTACCTGCTAAATCCCCCATCACAGTAAATCTACCTCCACTGTGTACTTACCTGCTGAATGCCCCTTCACTGCGTCCCAGTGATTGGCTGTAACGGGAAAGTGCCATCAGTGACAGCTCAATAAACAATGGACCATGGAGTGCCGCAAAGGCGGGGCTACCAGCGCACCGTCTGATTTCCTCTTAACCACTTCCCACCTTAAAAACCTAATATTGTGTATCCTGTCCCATATATTTCTGATAATTAAGTGAATCCATCGCCCTTTCTGACAAATGTACTGAAATTCTCCATAAAAGACCAATTCTGTATTATACTAAAACCCTTAGTTATTCCTCCCGGAAATGTATAAATTTGACAGCATTTGCCTTTTGGGACCCTATATTGTAATAAAATATATAATATAATATATAATGTAATAGTATAATAGGACAAGTCCTTAAATGTATCACCCAGATGTCAATGTATGCAAAGATTCTTAGGAGGAATAACAGAGGGACAGCAGAAGAATATACAGGCTGAAGCTGCGGCTATGTCAGGAGTGGTCGGAGCTCCTCCATACTGGGTGCTGGGGTACTGTGTGCTGGGGTACTGTGTGCTGGGGTACTGTGTGCTGGGGTACTGTGTGCTGGGGTACTGGGCCTGTGATATTCTTTGCTGCGAGTTTTCGGGTCGGAGTAATTACTGCTTCTTAAGATGTTGCTCTTATTAAGCGCGGAGCAGTAACTCAGCGTGCTCCCCCAGCCCTGCCAGCAATTATGAGAAGGCGGCTAATTAAGAATGATGCTTTATAGGGCTCCGTTAACCCCTCGGACGCCACGGCCCACTTCAAGGCACTTTGAAGATACACAATAACAAAGGAATCTGTCATTTTAATTAAGTTTACCCCAGATGGAGTTTATTTACCAAGTAACGGAAGGGGGGGGGGGGCGCTGCTTTTTATGTAACTTTTTTTTATTTTTTGCAGGCAGAGTTTAGTGAAATTTTGGATTTTGGGGAAATAGCCATTAATAGTGGATACCCAGGAGGGGGAGGAGGATGTCTAGAGAGCTCATACGCAGAGAAGTGTAAGAGCTTGTTCACACCATGTACTGCACTGATGACCAGCTCCTATATAAAGGGGTTGTGCCAAGATCCCAAACACTCATCCCCTACAGTGGGTCCACACCTAAATAGCCTGCTGGTATGGAGCAGATCTGCCGAATTTGAGGTCACCCTGTTCTGCATTTTGAAAATTTTGGCAAAAATCTGATATTCAATTATTCCCAAATTTTGACCGTCCCTTCAAGTAATGAAAGCTGCAATACCATGTCCCGGCCACTAGACCATCTATAGAGCCTTGTGCTTTCAGCTCTGTACACTACAGAAGGTAGGTGGTCACTGCAGCTGGACCACCACCAATATGATATCTACTAGGTAGCCAGTATCTAAGTTCTGGAAAATCCCTTTAAGAAAATACAGGTAAGTCCTCTGTTTCGGTAGAGAGGGTGCAACGAGTCTCTCCATCTCTGGAGGAATTGCCCGAACTTAAATTACAAAGACAAGCGATTGATTAGAACAGCCATGGGTGCAATACCTCGTTTGCCCTGTGGGAGTGCTACAGGGAAACTCAACACTTACCATTGTTCAAAGCCGATCGCTAGTGATTTCATTAAAGGGATACTTTATGATCAGCTTGTTATCCCTATAGTACAGATTTTAAGGTGAAGAATTCCTTTACTTTAGCCTTGAAGGAGTATTCTAGTAATATCACGTTACCCCATCTCTAACATTGACGGTTATTCCAGAAGTTATCCTAAAGTTGGGGTGTGACTGTTGGGACTCCCACTGATGACATTAGTGGGGTCCCTTGTCACACAAGGATGGACGCTCCTTTCAGTTCTATGGTGCATTGTTATGCCTGACAATAGGATCCTTACCAACCACAGAATAGAGGATGTCAGGACATATCATGGAATTCCCCTTTAAATGTATGCTCCTATAGTGACAAGGAGTCATCTGTGATTACTGTGACTCTGGTTACAAGGTATCTTGCAAAAATTTTTAAGAAGTTCAGGCCACTTTTTTAGACTCTTCCGATAATACTATACCTGGTCATGAGAGGGTTAAATTCATCCCACCAGTAGTGGATAGCTGCTATGATGGGAGCCAGTGATAAACCTTCAGATAAAGGTTTCCATTGTGTATCAATTTTGGGTCAAAGGGTTAAATGTAAATTAGTGAGTAATAAGTCCAGTGGGTGCGATTATCCAGCTTTCTAGGAATCCTGAAGGGCATATCAGGAGGGCATAATGCAAATGAAAGGAAATGTACCATGAAAATCCATCATGATAAACCAGGGGCACTTACTCATAGATCCAGGCACCCGGAGTGTGAGAATCTTCCTATATTTGTTATCCATGTCCTCCATCCTTCTATCAATCAAATTATGCTAATGAGCCTGAAGGGCTCTGGGAGGTGTTACCAGAACCCCTCCGTGCTGCCACTTCACAGTCGGCTATACTGTCTCTCTCTTGCCCCTGTTCCTTTAGCAGTTCCCCCCTCCCTCTTGCTAATGTGACCTGTAATTATGCCAATGAGTGGGCTGCAGATTCACAGACTGTTACACTGTGCAGGAGTACTTCCCCCTCCCCAGGTTACAGCAGGTTGTGGGGAATTCGTAGGGAGCAGGGGGGAGACGGTATAGCCGACTGTGAAACTTCAGCACCGAGAGTCTCTTGTTCATGCCCCCAAAGCCCTACTGACTCATTAGCATAATCATAAAAGTTGATTTTAGAAGGTAGGAGGTCTTGGATAATATCGGCACAGTCACAGTGCCGGGATCTATGACTAAGTGTTATCATTATGGAACTTGATGGTAAGTTTCCATTAAGAGTAAAAATAAAACGCCTTTAAGACGCAGCAGGGGCTTTTCTCTCGGACGCCTCTTCCTGTACACAGACCGAAGAAAAAGGAACCAAAATAACCCAAAAGCACCAGGTGACCTGGGAGGGGGTGTCCTCACACTGCTGTGCTCTAAGCTCCAGCCCCTCCTCTCTACTTTGAATGACAACAGTAGCAGGCTTGAATACTGCAGAAGTCACTCTGAGCAAAGGGGAGGGACTACAAAGCAGGTCGATGCAGGGTGCTAAGAGCACAGCAGTGTGAGCACTGGGAAAAGAATGATCAGAGCTGCAGTCTGGCTCTTGTTCTCATGGATGGCTATTAGCTTGCAGTTATCCTGAATATTTGGGCCCTATGTGATGGCCGGTGGTGACAGGAAGCACTAGCTGAGGACGGGCTCCTTCTCTGGAAGGTGTTTGCATATGTAGCTGTCCTGTGGCTTCACTATGCAAACTCTCTGCGCCCCCTGGGATTTGCATGAGGAGGATTTGCATTGCGGCTGTAACAATGGCGATGATTTGACTATCTGACTGTCACCTGTGCGGCTGTTACATACACGTCTCCGCTTCACCGTCCCTATGATAACACTTCTTGTCCAGCACCAGATGAAGTTCAATGTAGGGTCGTTAGTTTATTACCTGTTAAAAGTTGGGAATGAAGTCTGGAACTCTTCTGTAGGTCTATGATAATACTTCTCGTCAGACGCGGGCCAGGCAGTGTTATCATAGGACCAGAACATCAATTATTTAGTATTCACAATGTAGTGCTTGATGATACAGGCTCGTTTGCTGCTCCCTATGATAACACTTCCGGTCCTTTACTTAATCCTATGTATCGGGTGAATGACACCCCACCAGGATAATGCCATGGGTAGAGCGGGCACATCCCCTTTAAGAGAGGGAGCACCGGCAATAACCCCGGACATATAGGACAAGACAGTGAGCAGCCGCACATGACTCCCTGACCACGTAACATTATCTGACCATTAAGGACAAATTCCCCCAAAGCTAAATTTGCACTTTTCTATTTATTTCCTCCTTTTCTTCTCCTAATTTTGGGGAATTCTGATTATCAGCCACTAAGTCGCCGTGAAAACCAATGAAATCAACAAAACCGTGACAGCACCGAAACAATGAAAGATTATCTGTGTACAAGGACAAGCTCAAAGGGAAAAAGAGATAAAAATGATTAAACGATAGATAATAGATAATAATATAATAGATATGGAGATAGATAGATAGATAGATATGAGATAGTAGATATGAGGTGAGTAGGAGATGCTCGCTCGCTCTGCGCTCGCTGCTCGCTCTGCGTCGCCTCTCTCCTCGCTCGCTCGCTCGCTCTGGGATCTCGTGGTACTCCTCGCCCTCCAGCGGCCCAAGTTTTCCTCTATCATCTGGCAGCACTCTGTAGTTGAGCCTCGGTCCCTTATGTCCCGCTTTTCTCGCTCTGGCTCTCTCTTACTTGCTACGCGCCTCCCCAAAAAGTAGACTAATGGTAAATCACATCTTAACAAGAAGATGGCCCCCGGCTGAACTCCGAGGACTCAGCATTGGCTGCCCCAGGAGGTGGAGCATTAGGTCATAAAACACCAACATGGGTCAGTAGCTGTATAGGGTATAAATTCCCACAGAATTGAAGATATACACAATGTATAATCCAGGATTAACCTCAGGATCAGTACAGAGGATAGTAATGTCATGTGTGTACACAGTGACTGCAACCGCAGACAGACTAGGCAGGTGCAGCTCTGCTGGGAATAATACAAGATGTAAAACAGATCAGTACAGATAAGTAATGTCATGTTGTGTCAAACCCAAGTGGGACTCGCACCAGCCAGTCAGTAATAGTGGTGCAGCTCTGGGGTATAATACAGGTTAAACCAGGAATAATCAGCATAAGTAGCCATCGTATTACTGACTTAACCGTGACCCCCCCTGTCATTTCGCATTCCTCATGACTGATCGCTGCAGTGCTAGTCTGCGGATTATAATTACAGGATGATACTCAGTTACAGTACAGGATAATGTAATGTCATGCGTATGTACACAGTGATGCACCAGCAGCAGCAATAGTGATTCCGTGCGTTCCAGCTACTGGGGGTTAATAGGGTTTCATATCAGTATCCAGGATAAGTATATATGTCATGTTATGTATACACGTGACTGCATCACCACAGATAAATATGAGTGCAGCTCTGGGGCTTAAATGTACAGGAGTAATCAGATCAGTAAGGATAAGTAATGTTCATGTTGGTGTACACAGTGCACGTTGCACCACTCGCCCCCACCCAGAATATTGTTGCACGTGCAGCTCTGGCGGCTAATAATACAGTGATAGTAATGTCATGTATGTACACAGTGAACTGTCACCAACAGCAGAATGTGAGTTGCCATCAGCTCATGGATCCTCTGGTTATAATACAGAGATGTAACTACAGGATCAGTACAGGATAAGTACTGTCAATGTGTTTAACACAGTGACTGCATGCACCACATCAGAATAGTGAGTGCACTCTGGGGTATATACAGGCATAGTAATGTCATGTATGTACACAGTGACTGCACCAGCATCAGAATAGTGAGCGAAACAATGAAAGATTATCTGTGTACAAGGACAAGCTCAAAGGGAAAAAGAGATAAAAATGATTAAACGATAGATAATAGATAATATATAATAGATATGAGATAGATAGATAGATAGATATGAGATAGATAGATATGAGGTAGATAGGAGATAGATAGATAGATATGAGATAGATAGATAGATATGAGATAGATAGATAGATAGATAGATAGATAGATATGGGATATCAGTGTAATCATCGCACTACAGAGGACAAGTTACTCTATAATCTGGAGACTCTGTAGTTGAGCCTCAGGTCCCTTATGTCCCGATTTTAGCTCTGGGATCTCTATTACTGCTACTCTCCAAAAGTAGACTAATGTGTAAATCACATCTTTACAAGAAGAGCCCCCTGCTGAGACTCCGAGGACTCAGCACTGCCCCAGGATGGAGCATTAGGTCCATAAAACAACATGGGTCAGTAGCTGTATAGGGTAATAAATTCCACAGAATTGAAGATATACACAATGTATAATCCAGGATGTAACTCAGGATCAGTACAGGATAAGTAATGTCATGTGTGTACACAGTGACTGCACCAGCAGCAGAATAGTGAGTGCAGCTCTGGGGTATAATACAGGATAAGTAATGTCATGTATGTACACAGTGACTGCACCAGCAGCAGAATAGTGAGTGCAG
>WNYA01000133.1:197078-229297 GCA_019512145.1 Engystomops pustulosus | reverse complement strand
CGAGTGTTCTAGCCTTCAGGATAATTAAGTCCAGATGTTTGCTGCAGAGTCTAGTTACGATTATAGATAAGCCTAATGTCCGAGTCATGCCTAATAGTATCAGAACAACAGTGACTGAACCAGCAGCAAATAGTGTTGCAGCTCTGGAGTACTCAACTACAGGATGTCTACTCAGGATACAGTACAGAAAGTCTAATCGTCATGTATAGTAACCCTGTGACTTATCTTTATAGGTGGAATCACATGTATACTGTATGCAATTGTTAACAATAGTGCTCGGTAAGTAACTATAACTTATCTGTGAATTAATAACATTTTAACTTGGATCTTTCCGATGCTATCGATACCCTACTCTGGCCAAAACATTTTGAAAAATGACACACTATACTATAATTTCGAGATGACTTCTGTTGCATAACTGTAGCCAATCCAGTGATGCCGAATGCTGAAAAAAAACACTTAGATCGTTAGGACGAGCGATCTGGTGGCTCATTAGCCTGGTAACCTCTTAGGAAGTTCACCATGGAACGCCTTTCCATCTCTCCTTGATTCCCGAGACTGAATGGGGCGATACAGATTGGTGACAAGAGGTCGCATATTTCTAATTTCTATGCTTTCTTATTACTCTTCCCTGGGTTCCAGGTGGTTCCAGTTTTGTAGCAGTGCATGAGAACTGCGCGCGTGGTTTCGTTAGAAGACATAACGCATGGTTAACTACGAAGAGACACAATGATGCCAAGCAGGGGCACATGGGCCCTTTGATTATAGCGGGGCTACACTGTGGCTTCGAGCCCCGGTGCCCGCCACGCCATCTAATCCTGATCATGACTGAAACCACTCATTATACCACTCCGCCATCATAGGTACATCCCCCAACCTCTCTCAGCATGCCTTTCCACGGCGATTCCACAGTAAGTACTCCTAGTTTGGTACCCAAGAATTTATTGCCATACGTTCTACTACCACAATGATGCTTTAATCTGTGTATCCAGCTAGCGGTATAGAATGTGAGATTGTCTTATCGTGGGAAACACCCTTCTTTAATTTTTATTTCTTCCCTTCACTTTATGATTGGTGTTCTTTTGTATTTGTATGCTTTATGTACTTACCAAGTTGCTGTGCTTATTTTATCTTTCTGTCTAATGGTGTCTAGAGAAAGGTTAATCCCGTCTCACGGCCACACACTCGGTGTCACCCCAGTCTTCGTGACTTGGTTCGTGTTCCTACATTCCTTCATTAGATCACAAAATCCCTCACATGAACACTAGTGATCAACGGCTTCTTACTATACTTAATACTCACAGTGAGGACTCCTATCTTGCACCGTGCAGCATCCTAAGGAGAAAAAAGCAAAGCGATGACACTGTGCTCTCACCGTAGGTAATGTGACAGCTAAGACATTCCCGACAAATTTGTTCCTGGTCTATTGTCTTCACTATATCTCCAGGCGTGACCATTCTCCACTTTTGTTTGTAAATACCAGAAACATATTGTTTAAAGGAAAAGAAGCAAATGACACATTCCCACAGTTTTTTCCCCTTGGTACGACCGACCAAACATCCCCCTCCTTCATCTTGCATTTCTCACAATATAGACAGATTAAAAATATTAACACAATAACAAATATCCCTGTGTCCTATTCCCAGCGATCATAGCTAACATTCCGTCTTCCGCTCTGTCCTCCCATTGTGGCCGGTCCCTAATCTTCAGTATACAAACATATTGTTCGACAATCATCTTGCTCTAAGCAGAGAGATCATGGTTGTTCATTCACTTCCACAGTCCAAATATATACCCCCATCGTCCCTCTAATGCTTAGCATGATTGACCACTCATTCCCCACCTGTACGCATGTTACCAACCGTACACCGACCACCCTTTCCACGATAGAAGCCTTCAGATTTCAACTTATATAGGATTTAAAGGAACATCTCTCCATACATTGGAATCATGAGCTGATGAAGCTTGCGTATGGTTAGCCTGTAATAAAATGCTTACATCTACTTGTAAGACTGCATGTTAATAGTCGCCTAATTCTTTTTAGTTGGCTTGCTAGCGTTTTATAAAAAACTCGTTGAGTCAAAGTGTCAGTGATTGTATTGTCCGCTATTAGCAAATAATTGGATAGAAGAGGTCTACTGCGGGTGTGATATTTCTGCATGCTGAAGGCTACTATGGCGCGGCGTACTCATGGCCCACATGTTGACTTCTTGGAAAGTCAAAATACGGTGAGAGGAAATCGGGTCCTATTGCCAACATGACAGCTCTATGAAAGTGGCTTATGGCAAGCACATGTGTTCTGGTGCATTGGGGGTCAGTGGGCATGTCACTTTTAGTCTTATGACCTGCTATGCACAGACTGTGGGAGCATCAATTTTACTCATAACTGCCGTGGTGTACGTATGTGCGTTTCATCCTGTGTAGTGGCAGAGGGGCAGGCAGTTGTTTACAGGTTTCTTGCACACTCTCACCGTGTCGATCCTAATCTGTCTGCCTCCTTGCCCTCACCTGCACTGACATAGTGCTAGCCAACTGTTACTTTTTTCATTTATGGTGTCCAGACTCTTCATCTTAACATTACGGTGGCGTGCAAACGTAATTCTGGCTGAACATTTCATAAAGTGCGTGCACAGTATCCCAGTTTGAGCACCAGCACATCGCTCATACTACATGAATAATCTTGCTCATGCGTTGACTGTAAGCAGATCCTATATAAATTTCGATACTGATGACGACCCAGCTGCCCAATGATCACAAAATGTATGTTCTTGCATACATCTCCTATAAATCCTTTGTCATTCAAGAGTTTATGCACGGAAAAGAACATCACAAGGACTCATAAATGTAAGCCACAGATATATTAGTTAACCTTTGTTTTTTTGGCTACGCATGGGATCTAGTCCTGTCTAGTTTGCAACATGATTCTTCTTACTAGTCATCGACGGTGAAATAAACCGCTCACATAGCCAAAACCAACCACACCATATCGCCATGTTGGCAGCTCGAGAAACGCAAGTATAGGCCATGTAATTCTAATGTGGCCGCACGGCGTAGACGGCAGGATTTGGGGCATGCAAAGTCGCGTGTCATTCACATTGCAGCTTGACGTGTGCCGATACATTCATGGCTATATCGGTGAATGTACGCGTGGCCAGACGGACAACCCGACTGATTCGGATCAAAGCACGGGATGATTAGCAAATATGTCCGCGCATAACACTGCACTCATCATATCTACCTTTTTATTCCTAGAAGCAAGAGGGCGCTGAACTCATCGGCAACTACTGCAGTAAGGTGAACATCATGTTATCAGGAAAACCTGGATGCACGATCATCCCCTTCTGCTGCCCTCGGCGCGGGAGACAGCGGCTCCACTCTGGGGAATACGCGGACATGACAAGGTAAGTCAAAGTAGATGGCCCAAGTGTTTTCTGTGTATGGCACGATGCGGTCTAAACGTCTGATGGCTCGCAGTCCAGTCCTTGCATATGAACGTTTTTATTATCACTCAACCAAATTTTAAAAAAACCTGGTAGTGCTAATAGAATATATGCATAGTACGTAAATTGTAGAGAGTTTATTTGCTTATCCACATCTGTACACACCCATGGATTAAAGCTATATCGAGTCAAGATGGCTCATACGTCGTGAGCTCCATAAAGCCGCTCCAAAAACCGGGTGGTCTCTGTAAGTTACTACATCACCAATCCTCACGGATTATCACTTAAAACCATAGCTCCTTCAGACTCATGTATTTTTTGTTCGCGTTATTTTTACTGTTGCTGCACTGGGCTGCTGCCCTGAATTGCCCTCCATCTCACGGTCTTTGGATTGTACGATCCTTTAGAATCTCATCACAAGTGAATCCGATCATCAGTCTTTGATATTTTTAAATCAAATAATAGAGATTATCATCATCAAAATCTACTAGGGCAGAATGAAAACATAAAACATTAGCGATGACATTAATTGCATTTGCACTTCGTGTGTCAATGAAATCATATTTAAAACCCCCTTACCACCTCCCCACATCCCGTATTCCTTTGTTTACATCTTCCCGATGCTTACATGTTACTCCCCACATTCCAAAGAGGTTAACGTCTATTCTTCCGTTTACAGAAACACACAGGGTTGTAATGATGTGTGGCGAGTTTGACTTTCTTTTCTAGTACCTGGCTCCTTAATTTGCACTTGCATTAATTTTATTGTAAATGTGCTAGATTTTAACCCCAGCCATTAAGTAAATCAGACATTTCTACGCCTTTTTTGCTACTCTTTTCTCCGTAGTGAGCAGTGGAAATCTAGAAGATGGCAAATTGACCGGAAGCTAAGGACGAATAATGTTTAGCTATGCACAGTATATTTCCATTAATGTGTGCCTTCTCCCCCCCTGCTCACTGATGAGTTAAACTTTCTGTAAGGTAAGTTAAGGCTATTCGAACACTCTTATCAGGCTCCTTATCTATGGTGCTGTGCATTGGATTCAGGACATATGTCTTTCCCCACACTTGCCGGCAGTAAAGTGATTTGCGCAACTGCTATTATAAAGAAAGCAAAGTCGTACGGGGAAAAAGGGCATTAACGATTAGATGATAAGTAAATTAACAGAGAAGTTGTCTATATATCACCTTGCACTCCCTATTAATAAGTTAAGTGCAGGTCACTTTATATAGGTCTGCCTTATGCAACTTGTCAATATGGTGTTAGTTGCGATTATATTAAGGAGCGCATACAAACCGTAGTAGATGTTCCCCAAATAAACAGCAGCCCTTTATTATCGTTCCATTGATATATTAGCATAATACTGTACAACAGAGGTGCAGAGATTGGGGATGTATCTATAGCACAGAGGACCACGACCGGGTCAAAGGGAGAGTTGATGGTTAGACTGAGACGAGTCCCCGCTAGAGGCAGTGAGGGTCCCTGAACAACTGACCTGGTGCTCGCAGGCCCCTGTGTGCAGGGTCATTTGCATAGCATCTGCCATAGCAACTCATTCTAACTCCTCTTACTTTTTTCTACTACTCGCTTGCATTTTGGCTCAGTGCAAAGAGAGGAAGTGCTCGGAGACATTTCACATGCAGGGGATTAATGGAACAGTCCTATACTGCTAGCTCCAGGAATGCGGGTAGCGTGAGCTCTGTGTAACTACCCTGCCTAATCCATAATAGGCCCAAGAGAGCCCCACAGAAATTCCAACCATGGACTCCCGTGTAAGTTACAAACAACACAGAATAAGTCTGGTAGTGTACTTACGCTTAGTGGGTTCCAGGAATGAAGCAGCTAAAAGGAATAAAAGAAAAACACTAACATGAACAGAACATGTTATCTATTGGAAAAAATAACTATAGAAGTGCTATAAATAAGTAATGGCCCATGGAATATTGCATGGGAACTTCACTGTACTCAGAAGGTTCTGGAATACTTAGTTACTTAAAATTCCAACTAATTTGTTTATTAATGATAAACTATACACAATGACAGACGGTTATACAATGGCGGAGGGGATGTACCTGCTGCTACATGCCACTTTGCTTGGTGAGATTAGTTTCCATTTTTTTGTTTGGCCTATTAAATTGCAGCTTCGAGCTCTCTCAAATGTACATGCTGTTTCAGTTGCATATTTTGAATGGACCTGGAGCTTAAGAGTAAAGAGAGAATATTTTAAACCAGACTATACCCTCAGCTCAGCCGTATTAGTTTTAGTAACTAGCCTACACACAATGCCTTCCATAAATAAAGTTATGGAGGGCAACCTAAACCACCTACGCCCGAGCACCGATAGTGCCAAACCTCTATTAGGTCCTTGCAGCTAGTTACGACCCGAGCGCACACATGCTCTCTTTATGTTCAGTGCCTAGTAACTACAAACTGTGGCTATCCCATGTACTTTCCCTATAAAGTCAAGACGATTACAATAACATGCCACAACCAAATCTAAGGCAATTAATCTCCTCCAATGTCATGTGAAAATCAGCAGGAGAGTCGTATTTTTGGCCTTAAAGGAACTGTCACTACAGAGACCAACATTTTAAAAATAATTATAGACGGGTTGTCAGAAGCCATTAACATCTTGCCAGTGCACAGCTACCCTTTCTAGCTTTGCCTTCGAAGGCATTTCGCATTACGATATAATGTGGTTATAACTAATACCTTGCATTCCTGACAAATCCTCTGTGTACTCCAGGGGATGTGAGGCTTTGGTTGGTAGCATTATCGAAAAAACAGACTGTGATAGCCTTGTTCATGCTGACTCCGTCAGCTAACGTAGGACGCCCGACCTTTTGCTCCGGAACATCTCCTCTCCACCTGCACGCTAGGCTCCTTCATAGAACTCACAGGAGCCTGGTAGAGATACATCAGGTGGGGTGGGGGGGTGGGTTACACGGAGCACAACGGTGGGGGCGAAGAGTCTAGGCGATCAGCAGCTCCATGCAAGTAACTCTGGTTTTTGAAATGCTCCAAACCAAGCTCCACACCCTCTGGCTACTACACATACATTCGTCACGGGAGACTAAGGTTAAGTGATAATACGACAATTATTTGTACGGCCAATGCTTAAGAAAGCAGACAAGGAGATGTAAACTGTATCGTGTGATTGTCTATCTGGTCCACCTCTATTTAGTGAAAATGGGGTCCCAGGTGACTATCTTATATTATATTCACATGTTTTCTTAAGTAGGTTTGGGGGGGGGGGGAATCTGCATATCAAAACTGAAAATAAGGGGCTCTAGAAATCTGCAGGCCTCTAAAACCGTAGACCAAAATCGACCACTGTCCTTCTCGCATTGTCATATGACATTATATTACATAGGTAAACGGTGAGATTTTCCATAATAGGCAATTTTAGAAAGCTCATTTACAACCTTAACAACTTGACCGATTGAATTAGCAATAGGTTGTATAAATAAGGGCATAAAAATCTGTGACCCAGCTTTTCCCATCATTGTAACGGGTGAGATATTAGCAGGATTAGTTTGTTACACTCTGTTATTCGTATTACAGGTGGTCCCCTACTTAAGACCACCTGACTTAGCGATACCCTTAGTATAGCAGAGTGACCTCTGATGTGTACTTGTATCGAAGTAACTACTATTCTAATCCTTATCTGTGCTATAGTCACTATATAACAGTATCACGAGGTGTCTGTAATGAAGCTTATTGTTACTTACTCCTGATTCTATGACATATCCAAATTTTTAAAAGCAAATTGATCACAGAGACTCAAAAAAATTGGGGTGACAATAATAAAATAATAACGTTTGAGCTTACTACAAAGCTCAACTTAAGAACATAACCTACGAACCTAAAACCTCAACCATTAAAAACGCCGTACGCCCAGTGGACTAGTCTTAATAATTTGTTGTAAACGTGTACAATAAGCTCGTGAAATAACATATTTCATACAGGCTCTTACAGGCTCCTCTAAATAATAGTTATACGTGTTACTTATCATACTCTGCACATCTTCTGACATCGCGTCAGTCCGCTAAAGTGGAATGTCAGGCAGGAACCTTGCGTGCAACTACTTAAAGGACTCACCACCAAGGTATTGTAAACCACGCACACATAACATACTGGGGGTGTGCCCTCCCGTCTGACAGGATTGCTACTTCTTTGAACTGTAACAACACACCTTAAGGAACCAGTGGTTTTTACGGCTGATTTCTCTTTCGAACACCTCGTCTCTCAGTATCCACTTCAAAAATCCCTAACTTTTTTAATTTTCCGTGTGACAGACCGTGTGTGGAGGGCTGATTTGTGCGTAACAAATTTGTAACTTTTCCCCAGTGCTGCTATATTTTCCTTTTAACATGCCGTGTTACTCGAGCTGAAAATTCCAACGTGTGGAAAATTGAAATTCAAGTGCGTCAGTCTCTTTAGTTGGGCCTCAGTTTGTTACGACTTCAACTTCGCTGCACAAATAACACGCCTATCTTTTATTCTTTGGTTCGGCTGGCGATCGTGGTGATCCATAGATTTACATAAAGGTTTTATTGTAATAGTTTTCTATACATTTTCAAAAATTAACCGAATGTCTACACAACTGAAAAAAAATTTTTTGCATCTTCTGACGCTAATAACTTTTTCTCTCAAGACTGGGACGAACGGGAGATGTGAGGGGGTCATTTTTGCGAAATGAGGCGACGTTTTTCATTGGTACCATTTGAGGTCTGTTGCACATTTTGATCAGTTTTATTTTCATTTTATGTTATATAAAAGGTGTAAAAAGTCGCATTCGGACATTGTGGCGCCATTCTCCTTCCACCCGGAGTCACCGCCATCCGTAACCGTTTTTAATTTTTGTAGATCGGATACGCGGGCATTTTGGGACGCGGTGATACCTACTATGTCCTGTAATTATTTACTGTTTGTTATTTTATCTCCTTTCTAGAAGGGTGTGATTTGAACTTTTAAGATTTTTTAATCTTCTATTGTTAACACTTTTTTGTTAGTACTTTTTGCACATGTTTTAGAAGACGCATCTAGGGTACATTAACCCCGATGGTCAGATCACTCCTACATATACTGCCATACCTACAGTATGCAATATATGGCATTTTTGCAGGTCATCATTACAATGAGCCACGGCTCTTGTAACGAACCTGCTAAACCATGTAGCCTTGTGTCCAAAGAAGCGACCGAGCTACCCATGGTAACGATCTTCGCCGCCCCCCCCCCTATGACGTTCGTCCGGCTTGGCTATCGGAAAAACGATGGCGGCGCCCTCACTCCGCCGTCTTTGCAAAAAAAAAATAAACGCCGCCTAGGCGACTTTGCCGGCGGCTTTTAGAGGGTTATAGCCGCGATCGGGCAAGCACCGACCGCGGTTTTACGGTGGGGGTTTTGTTCAAAATGCAAAAACCGCCACCTCTGGATGAAGAGGACTCACAGCCCGTGAGCCTCTTATACTTCCTTATACCTCTGCGCCGTATCTACTGCGCAGTCTTTACGGGTTAAGCTTGCTATGCACTGTGTTATTTATTGTAATGAGCATGAAGGGGCTCAGTAACACCGTATGGACCCAGAGCCCGTCAAGACTCATTTGGCTTACTTTTAAAAGGCTATTTTGTAAAAAACCGATGGTATAAAGAAAGCTAAAAGAATAGCATATCATGCCCATAGGGGGTTCACCTCAGTATGTCGTGTGCTGGGTTTACGGTGCCTATCAATCCGTGGGTTAAGATGTCCTTTAAGAGTGGCGGAGAGAGACGGTGTAATAACATATTATCTTCAGACTCTTGTAAGCCTTTTTATGTCTGGTACTTACTGGAACGCCTTAAAAAAATAATCGCGTGACGAATTTATTTTAACTCTTTGAAGAAAAACTAAAGCACACTTTACCCGATTTTGTATGCGTGTGGTTTTTCAGGCAATTGTGATGGGTGTTATCCTCCTGCACAAAGACATCTGCATATTCCCATAAAAGCATTCTATCGAAACAACGCAAATTTCATAAATGCAAACAGGGGATTTACCACTTGGATGGGTCTGGTTTGTCAGTACTGAGAGAACTTCACTTAACAACTGAAGTGGATCCTGATGCCGGTCTGTCCAGCGAGCTAAGACAGTTTTTCTAATATAAAGATGAAAAAGCAGCTGTTTAATATTGACTTATCTGTAAAAAAATATACATATAAAGGTGAGATATAATATATTTCATATTTTTTTGTTAAATAGAGTTTCTACTGTCATTTGAGATACAATTTTATAATGTTGGTGTTCTGGGGTTGTTCAACATTTTTCCCTTATAATACTTCATTAAGAATTAATGTTTTGCGGTGTTAAGAGACTCTGCAAAGTGCCCCTTAGTAACGGGATTACTTCTCCATCTGTCAAGGCAATTCATCTACCAGGCTGAGACAGATTCTCCTTTTTCTGCTCTCTGCATCACCTGGCATGTAGCATTATGTGTTAAATCATAGCTGAAAGTGAAGGGGTTTTGAGCCTCACGCTCAGAGTGTTAAGCAAATACTCGTGATATAAGATTTGAGCTCATAGTCCATCAACAGCAGCGGAAAGTGAAAGGGTTAGATTCCTCACTGTCCCAAGCTATGTAAAAGCAAATACTAAAGAGATAAGCTTCATTGAGCTCATAGTCATCAACATCAAGCGGTAAATTGACTTGGGTTGATCCTCATGCATCAGACGCTGTGTAAACAAATACATTGGAGATAAGAGGTAGCTCACAGTCCCCCATATTGAATCAACACTGGTCATCAGGCTGCTAGAATAAATAGGATCTCTAGCAAAGGAAGCATATGCAAGCGTATTTCGTTTAAACAAACAATGCATAATTTTTTAATAAGATAAGATGATCAGTAATAAATACAATAATGTTCACAACACTCCCCAGCATACATCACAAGTCTTCTGAAATGATACCAAATTTATGTTGCGCACCTTACTCACATTAACAGTGGGGTGAAACGTTTTGCCTCCCTCCGGATTCCGCTTGTTGGTGATTTTGTCCCCTTGCATTCATTTCAAAATGTCAATAGTAAGAATATAACACAAGAAACAACAAAAATCATTTTAATGAACGGGCTTCGTCTATTTCAAATGCTAACCCTCATATAGAAATGATTTTTGATGTGGGGGGGACTGAGTGAACATTTTTCTGAGGTCCGGCCTACACGCATAATTGAGATGCTTCTTTTGCTCTCTAATTACGTGATTGTTTTTGAAGAAGTGTGGTATGGGACAACGCCAATTTGAAATCGATCATGGAGAATTAACAACGCTCTTTATTGGTCTTAATAGTAAAAGCGGAAACAATTTTATGAAGTTGGAGGCTTTCTCTCAAAAAAAGAACTTCACACAATTGGTTAGGAAAGACGTCAGTCATGGATATACCTGCCACTATGCCCACCTAACTGACACTTTCCAAGTAAACAGATCTCAACACAGTTGGTGGAAGTATATCACGAAGTGTAAGAGCACACGTTTCAGTTGCGTGTGGATATCCAATCCGAACGCTCCGCTGCTATTTTCCCAACAGTTTGCTTATTATACATTGATTATTGTGAGCTCTGATTTCGGTTTTCAGGGCATCCACTGGAATGGTTTGACCGCTCAGCACAATTCTGATAAATCACCCCGTCATGGTTGTGTATTTATTTGGTGATCTTGTTATTCGCTAAATATATGTCGACCTACACAAAAAATGTGTACACTGGAGAAAATGCTAAGGATTATTTCGTTTTAAACCTTTAGGGGGGCCTGGCACGAGGCCCCCTTGAACATACATAAACAGATCAATCCACTGTAATCGACTTCCTATGAGTCGACCTAAACAACCCGGCCTTAGGATCAGCATCAACAAATCAATGCGAAATAATTATGTACATATACTCCGCGTACATTACTTCCTCCTTGTTGCTTCTTATTCTTGCTCCGTATATTTGAACCTTTAGCCGCCAAAATAAAACAAAATGACAATTAAAGGCATACACTAACCAATTATGACCTACGAATTTGTTAATATTATTGCCGATACTAGTTCGATTCTACAAGGATTTTACTTTTGAAAAGTTCACAATCATGGCGGCGGTCGCCATCACTGTTCTTTTACCTGGGCACGTACGTAGGGCCCAAGCAGCAACTGTAGGGCCCACATAAGAGCTGTACATAGGATCCATGATGGGTGAGAGGGCGTATTCTAATTGAATCCATAGGGTTTATGGGGCGGCTTTATATAAAATAACCATGAGAGGACTGCTAAAATAACCCATGGGGGTCTGTTATACACTAACCATGAGGGGCATTAATATAAAATAACCTGAGGGGGGCTGTAAGTAACTATAACCTGAGGGGACTGCTAATATCAATAACCATTAGGGGTCTGTCATATAAATAACCATAGGTTGGCTGGATTATAAAATAACCTGAGGAAGGCTGTTATATACCTAAGCAACCCATGATGGGGCTGTATATAAAATAACCATGAGGGACTGTTGTATAAAAGGTAAAATGACCCACTAGCCATGATGACGAGGCCCTTTGATATCAAATAACCACATGAGGGGGTGACTGTATATTAAAATAACTCGTGACTGAGAGAGTGTATCTCTCCAATACCATGCAGGGGTGTGTCCCTTGAACTAACCGATTAGGGGTGTGTTATATAAATACACCATGAGGGGGAGCGTATAAAATACCATTATGGCGTGTATATAAATAAACCATGAGGGGGCTGTATATAAAATAACCATAGGTGGGCTGTGTACAATAAAAATAACCATGGGGGGATTGTGCTTATAAATAACCATAGGGGGGTATTCTGATAGTTATAAAGTCCCCAATGAGTGGCTGTTATATAAATAACCATAAGTGGCTGATAATAAAAATACCCGGAGGGGGCAGTGGTACTTAGAATTATAACCATTGAGGGGCTGTAGTATAAACATACCATGACAGGGGCGATATATAAATAAACCATCGATGGGGGCTTTTATGTCAAAATAACCCTGAGAGGTGGGACTAGGTATATAAATAATACCAATGAGAGGAGTAAACGTTGAGATATACTACTAAATAACCATAAGGGAGTGCTTGTATACGTTACTAATAACCCAGAGTTGGCTATCTCAATCACCATTAGGGGGGCTTATATAAATAACCGTCGGGGGCTGATACTATAAAGTGAACCATGAGGGTTTCGTATATAAATAACCATGAGAGGGGTCTGACTAATAAAAATACCAAGGAGGGGCTGTATTAAAATAACCATCAGGGGGCTGTATTTACAATAAACCATGAGGGGGCTATACTAATAAAAATCTAACCAATAAGGGGTCCGTAATAATAAAAATAAACCATGAGGGGCTGTGATAGTAAAATAACCAGAGGGGGCTGTATATAAAACTAAGAACCATGAGGGCTCACAATAATAATAAACCATGATGGGTCTATAGAATAACCAAGGGGGCTTTGTATCAAATAACCATGAGGGGCTGTAATTAAAATAACCATTAGGGCGGGCTGTATAATTAACAGACCATGAGGAGCCCTCTATATAATATAACCATGAGGAGCTGTATATACAATAACCCTGAGGGATGGCCTTATAAACAATAACCATGAGGCAGGGGGCTGTACACTAAATAACCATGATGTGGGGCTGTATAATTGCACACATGAGGCGGGGCTGTATATAAATAACCATGATGATGCTGGTATATACAATAAGCCATGAGGTGGGCCTGTATATAAAAACACCATGAGGGCTGTATATAAAATAACCATAATGGGCCTGTATATAAAATAACCATGATGAGGCTAGTATATAAATAACCATGAGGGGGGGATGTATATAAATTACCTTAGGGGGGGCTGTATTACTAAATAAACCATGAGGATGTTATAAAATAACCATGAGGTGGCTGTCATATAAAAAACCATGAGGATGCTGTAATACAATACCATGGGGGATTCTGTTATATAAAAATAAAGCCATAGGGGCATGTATAGTATAAACCATGAGGGGCTTATATAAAAAACCATGAGGGGGGCTGAGATAAAACAATAACCATGACAGACTGTAATTAAAACTAACCATGATGGGTGGCTGTATAAGAATAACCATTAGGGCGGTTATTAAAATAACGAGGCGGCCTGTAATAAAATAAACCAGAGAGGCTGTATCTAAAATAACCATGAGGGGGCTGTACATCCAATACCCATTGAGGTTGCCTGTATTACGGTACCAGTGAGGTGTCTGTATAAACTAAACCATTGGGGGGGGATGTATATAAAATACCATTAGGTTGCTGTATATAACACATCCCATGAGGGGCTGTCTATAAACATAAACATTAGCGTCTGTATCTAAAATAACCATGACATAGGCTGTATATAAAATATCAGACGGGGGATGTATATAAAATAACCATCAGGTGGCTGTATATAAATAACATGAGGAGGCTGTATATAAAATAACCATGAGGGCCTGTAGATGAAACTAAAACCACGAGAGCGTTATATAAAATAACATGGCGGGGGGGTTTCTGTGTATTCAAATCCTATGAGGGTCTCTATATATAATACCATCGAGGGGGCTGATATAATAACCATATTATGGGGTCTTATCGGAAACTCAGCCATTAAGCAGAGACTGTATATAAAATAACCATGATGGGGGCTGTAATATAAATAACCATGAGGGGCTGATATAAAATCACACCAAGTGGGGGCTGTATATAAAATAACCATGAGGGGCTGTTATAAAATAACCATGAGGGAGCTGTATATAAAATAACCATGAGGGAGGTTTATATAAAATAACCGATGATGGGGCGTTATATAAAATACATGGAGGTGGCTGTATTAAGACTAACCATGCAGGTGCTGTATATATAAAAACCCATGAGTGGCAATATATAAAAGATAACCATGAAGGGCTTATATACATAACCGTATGGGGGCTGTATATAAATAACCCTACCGGGCTGTATATAAATAACCATGAGGAGCTGTAATAAAATACCCCATTAGTCAGCACTGTATATAAAATAACCATGATGAGGGCTTGTATTAAACATCCCATGAGGGGCATATTATAATAACCATGAGGGGGCCTGTTATAAAAGAACCATGAGGGGTGCTGTATATAAAAGAACCATCGGGCTGTATATAAAATAACCATGGAGTGGCTTGTTATGAATAACTTTATTGGTTTGGTTGAGGATGTGACAATCGGTTGGGTGGGGGTTGTGATATTTGGTGTTTATTTATTTTTGGTGTATTTTAAATTATTGTTTTTGCTAGGAGTGAATGTATCTGGACCAGCAGGTAAGACATTGTATATATTTTGTATATATTATATTTTATGTTTGGTTTGTATTGTTATGTTTTTTATTTTTATATAAAATAAAAGATCTACAGGATGTAACTCAGGATCAGTACAGGATAAGTAATGTCATGTATGTACACAGTGACTGCCCCAGCAGCAGAATAGTGAGTGCAGCTCTGGGGTATAATACAGGATGTAACTCAGGATCAGTACAGGATAAGTAATGTCATGTATGTACACAGTGACTGCACCAGCAGCAGAATAGTGAGTGCAGCTCTGGAGTATAATACTGGATGTAACTCAGGATCAGTACAGGATAAGTAATGTCATGTATGTACACCGTCATTGCTATTAAGGATTTCAACAATAAAAGCCAATTTACCGAGAGGGACAGGCGACTGCGCGCAGATAGAAAAAGCCATTTGTCTCAATGATCGTCATATTTCATGGAAGAGAATATTATCACAATTATCCCAACCATTACCCATAGATTACACCACAGCTCACTGATGGAGAAACCAATGAAATTAAAATGAGTGCAGCTCTGGAGTATAATCCAGGATGTAACTCAGAATCAGTACAGGATAAGTAATGTCATGTATGTACACAGTGACTGCACCAGCAGCAGAATAGTGAGTGCAGCTCTGGGATATAATACAGGATGTAACTCAGGATCAGTACAGGATAAGTAATGTCATGTATGTACACAGTGACTACAGCAGCAGAATAGTGAGTGCAGCTCTGGGGTATAATACAGGATGTAACTCAGGATCAGTACAGGATAAGTAATGTCATGTATGTACACAGTGACTGCACCAGCAGCAGAATAGTGAGTGCAGCTCTGGAGTATAATACAGGATGTAACTCAGGATCAGTACAGGATAAGTAATGTCATGTATGTACACGGTGACTGCACCAGCAGCAGAATAGTGAGTGCAGCTCTGGAGTATAATACACTAGTTCACCACAGAACTTGTAGGGTTCTCTACATGATACGATGCAGATTTCCAGTCCCGGGTTTGGTCAGGCCTCCACGTGTGCTGTACCCTCCTGCCCGGCCGGGCACACTGGCAGCGTCGCTACATAACATGTAAACAGAGGCTCCTCAGGATCAGTACAGGATAAGTAATGTCATGTATGTACACAGTGACTGCACCAGCAGCAGAATAGTGAGTGCAGCTCTGGAGTATAATACAGGATGTAACTCAGGATCAGTACAGGATAAGTAATGTCATGTATGTACACGGTGACTGCACCAGCAGCAGAATAGTGAGTGCAGCTCTGGGGTATAATACAGGATGTAACTCAGGATCAGTACAGGAGTAAGTAATGTCAGGTAAGTACACGGTGAGTGCATGCAGGGGATGCAGTGTGGGTTGTCCTACTAGTTGTCTCATCTGTGGTCCATACATTATGGTACGGGGCACATTTCGGCAGCTGGGGATGTGATGCACAAGATCTCCCAAAAACATCCTCCACGTATTACCATGTACACAGACACAGAGCAATGGACGCCCTAAGCTGCCAACCTACAGACCAGTGGCGGCCCCTATTAAGAGCTATGCCAGTGTCGCTGCTGGGGGACGTAGGGTTCCATCATCCTCGTCTCTGGGCTCTGGGGACGGCTTTTTGCCTGGATCTGCCCCTGAAGCATCAGAGGTGCGGGAGATGGACACCACAATATGTCTAAAAAGGGGGTGTTCATTTCCCGAGGGTGGTGGTAAGATGGGTAAAAAGAAAGCCGTCTAACTCAATCACTCATGATGGCGGCACCCACTCCGTTGACGCTGGCGTCCATTAATGTCGCCAGCATTAAGTCTGATGCGGCTAGATTTGCGGCCTTTGATTTTCTCGGCCGTGTTGAAGCCGACATTTTATTTTTGCAGGAGACCAGGCTGCCAGATTTGGCGGCCGTGTTTAAAGCTAAGAGGGAATGGAGACACGGGCCTTCCTATTGGTCTCTTGCGGCCGAGCCGTATAGCGGAGTGGCGGTACTTTTTACCGCACCGGTAGAATGCCGACGAGTTATTGAGTTAGAAATGGGGAGGTGCCTGATCCTGGATGTCCTCATGAAGGGACAAGAACTTCGTCTTATTAACATCTATGGTCCCCAGTCCAAGTGGGACAGGAAGTGTCTCTTTATGAGGATCAAGCCCTACCTTTTTACAAGTCGGCAGGTGGTCTTTGGAGGGGACTTCAATGCTGTCACGATGAGTCCAGGATAGGGGAGGTTCCAGAGACAAGCTGACTTATGATAGCGTCGCTCTTAATAGCATAGCTAGTGAGGCTCGCCTGGTGGATGTCCACATCCGGCACACCCCAGGCCACGCGGGGTTCACCTATTATAGGGGTAGCTGCAGGTCTAGAATAGACAGGTTTTATTTAAAGGAGGAAGCCATCTCTTCAGCAGTGTCCGTTGTTGAGGTGGAGTTCTCCGACCACTGTTTAATTTTGTTTTCTCTGAATGTTACAGAGACCCCCCGGATGGGAAGAGGCTACTGGAAGCTCAATTCGTCTCTCCTGGAGGAAGCGGAGATAAGACAATCCTTTGAGGACTTTCTTCAGAGCCAGGTACCATTGCTGGGCCTTTGTAGCAGTAAGTCAGAGTGGTGGGAGATGCTCAAGAAAAGGGTGGCGAGATTCTTCCGCCAGCTCTCGAGCCTCAGGAGCCTGGACAGGTACCGCCTGTATCAGGGCCTGAGGAGGAAACTCGAGCATCTCGTCTCGACTGGAGGTAGTCGTGAGGACATCTCCAGAGTGAAATCCTTGCTGAAGAGGTGTCAGTACGATAGACACGCATCTTTGGTTTTTGAGAGGGATTACGGGAAATACCGCTCGCCCGACCCTTACAGAAACTGCAAGATGTCAGTGAATGGTAAAGTTGTCACGGGACTGGTTGACAGTACGGGATCCCTGAAAAGGTCCAGATCAGGGATCCTGGAGGTCGTCAGATCCTTCTACTCGCACTTCTTGGGCAGGAAGGCTCTAGATCGGGATGTGATGTCGGGTTTCCTGGCTGAAACTGTCCCTGAGCCAGGAGTAGACCCCTCTCTTGATGTTTTGACAGAGATGATCAGGGAAGAGGAAGTCAGCCGGGCGATTGAAGGGCTCGCCCTCAAGAAATCGCCAGGCCCGGATGGCTTAACATCTGAGTTTTATAAGACCTTTAAGGACGCCTTGGTTCCCCTCTTGACTGAGGTATTCAATGAGTGTCTTTCCTCGGGCGCTCTGCCGAAGTCAATGAGGAGGTCTGCCCTGATCATCCTGTCAAAGGGTAAGGACCGATCTCGTATTGAGAACTGGCGTCCCATAGCGCTTCTCAATACGGACAGAAAGGTTTTGGCAAAGGTGCTGTTTAATCGGCTGGTGCAGTTTGCGCCCCGGCTCCTTTCGGGGACCCAGCACTGCTCTGTTCCAGGCCGCAGTACATTTAGTGCTGTGCTTTGTGTTCGGGAGGCAGTGGAGCAGGGCAGGGCTGGTAACTGGAAGGGGTACTTGCTGTCCTTGGATCAGGCAAAAGCGTTTGATCGGGTTAACCACGAGTACCTCTGGTCTGTCCTTCTGAGGTATGGCCTGCCGGGTGGGTTTGTCAATTGGCTAAAGGTTTTGTACGCAGGGGCAGAGAGTTTCCCGCTTGTGAACGGTTGGATTGGCCGCTCTTTTGAGGTCGGGTCTGGTGTTCGCCAGGGTTGTCCTCTGAGCCCACTTTTATACGTGTTTGCGATTGACCCATTCCTTAGGAGGGTTGATCGTGGGCCGTTGGTGGGAGTCGGGATGGATCGGGCAGCACCGGAAGCCACTCTAAGGGTGGTAGCGTATGCCGATGATGTCACCGTTTTCGTGTCCTCGGGAGGGGAGGCGCAATGGGTGATGTCAGAGGTTGACCGCTACTCAGAGGTTTCTGGGTCCAAGATCAACCGGGATAAGTGTGAGAGTCTCTGGCTGGGAGAGGGGGATCCAGGCTTTGATCTCCCGGACACTCTTCCAGGGCCCCAGGACTCCGCCAAAGTTCTCGGCATCGAATTCGGCCAGGGGGATTACCCCATGCAAAACTGGGATGGCAGGCTTAAGATCGCCGCTCAGAAGGTGGACCAGTGGAAGGGTTGGTCTTTGACCCTCAGAGAAAGGGTTAATCTGATCAAAACTTACCTGCTCCCGTTACTGATTTATCTGGGCAGTGTGTGCATGTTGCCAGAACCCCTCTGGACTCGGGTCTACAGTCTGTTCTTCCAGCTGTTATGGGGGAATAGGCTGAACCTTATCAAGAGGGAGGTTACTTACCGCACGAGGAGACAAGGAGGGTTGTGTATGGTCAACCCTGTGGTGTTCCTAGTGAATACCTTTCTTAAGATCAATGTAGCAAACCTCTGGAAAGAGAGGGCTCCTCCGTGGGTATACTCCTGCAGGGGATGGTTTCGGCCTTTCTTCCAGGAATGGGAGACAGGAGGGCAAGTGAAGGATCTTCGCACACCACATGGGCATCTTCCGGCTTACGCTACCCCGGTTCTGAAGGTGATTCGCCGGTGGGGTCTGGGAATGTGGGAGATCAGGACCTTGTCGAGGAAAGTCCTTGACAAGAGGGTTCTGTTGACCCATTTCCAGAAGCCTCTGGCCCTCAGGGATTGCCCAAGTCGGGATCTGGGGGTGGGTTTGAGTTTATTGAATTCCATCAGGATCCCCTTGAAGTTTTGGGACGTGACTTGGCGCTGCTTCCATGGAAAGCTGTGTGTGAGGGACAATCTGAAGTGTAGGAGCTCTGAGGAAAGGGGTTGTCCCCGGGAGGAGTGCGGTGGCCTGCTGGAGAGCATGGACCACTTCCTGCTTCAGTGCCCCTTTAACACAGAGGTGTACAACAGGGTGGGTGCTTCCATCCATTGGCCTGGGTTGGCCGGTCTCTCCTATGCGGAGTGGGCCTATGGAGCATTCAGAGGCCTGGGTGGCCGGGACCGATGCACGTTATTCCTAGTTAGCCTAGTGGTCAGGTACCACACGTGGAACGCACGGTGTTTAGTATCGACGCAGCGTAAAATCCTCCCGGTGGATGAGGTGGTTAGGAACATTCTGGGTGACCTGGTGAAGGTGCGCTCTCTGGAGTATGAGAGGCTGGGCACGGGGAGGGCCTCTCTCCTTTGGAGGGGGTTCTCCTTTAGTGTCCCTTAGTCTGTCATCTCCTCCCCTGGTGTTGGGCTGAAGCTGACACAGTAGATTTTTGTTTTATATCTGAGCGTGTAGTGATGTGGGGCTTGCAGGCGCCGAACCTGGGCTTTATGTGGTTTGTATTTATGTTGTTTAGACTTTATTTGTATTCTGTTTTCTTTGTTATGTTGTAAATACTGTATATATTGTATATATTGTATATAGTGGGGTTTGGGACATAGTGTTAGGTTGGGAGGGGGGTGATGGTGGTGGGACTTATGAACTGACCTTGGGCACTGGTCTGGACTACTTAACGCAAACTTTGGACGTTAGACCAGTGTCTGGGGGGAAGGGGAGGGTGCGGGCGAGGGATCTAGTTTAGTGTAGTGTTGTGTGTATTATGTGTTTGTTGTTAAAAAAAAAAAAAAATGGGTGTGGGGTGGTTTGTTATTAGAGGGTGTGGGGTGGGTTTATGTATATTTATAGTCATTTATGTTTATTTGTGGGTGTGGCTTGTCTTATTGTTTATTGGTTTTGTTGAGGGTGTGACAATCGGTTGGGTGGGGGTTGTAGTATTTGGTGTTTATACATTTTGGTGTATTTTAAATTATTATTTTTGCTAGGAGTGAATGTGGCTGGACCAGCAGGTAAGATATTGTATATATTTTGTATATATTATGTTTGGTTTGTATTGTTATGTTTTTTATTTTTATATAAAATAAAAGATCTACAGGATGTAACTCAGGATCAGTACAGGATAAGTAATGTCATGTATGTACACAGTGACTGCACCAGCAGCAGAATAGTGAGTGCACCTTTGGTTGTAGGGAGGGTTATTACATGACCATAATAATTACTAAGACCCACCCCAGTGTAGACTTCGCTGTCAGCTGGAAAGGGCTGGGATAGAATAGTTTCCGTGCTGCGGAGGGTGAGGAGGGGCTGACATGTTTATTGTCCATGGACTTGTAAACTGTTATACATATTCAGGAAGAAGCAGACGGCACTGACATGTGATGTGGGAAGAAGTTATTACCACATCAACACAGAGGCAGATGCCCGACAGTGACTGCTGTACCGGGCATCACTATGGGCCCTGCTGGTGCTGCCATGACTTGGCTCTGGAGGTCCGGGATCACTGCAGTGTTATACAGAGGTGCAGGGTGTGTGGTCCTCAGCGCTGCTTCCATCTGCACCGCATTACATGCGAGAGACATCGCAGCATTTACACTGCAGCACCAACTCTAGACCCCACATTGTGTCATGTGTATTTACACGTCTCCTGACCAGAATCTAAAGCAAATGGTACTCACCATCGTGATCCCACTGTCACGGAAGAGAAGCAGGGACCTGGATAAGTAGATACATTCACAATGTTACTCTACTGATCCTGAGTTACATCCTGTATTATACTCCAGAGCTGCTCTCACTATCTGCTGCTGGTGCAGTCACTGTGTACATACATGACATTACTTATCCTGTACTGACCCTGAGTTACATCCTGTTTCACCCCATTGACAGAAATGACACACCCCCCCCCCCTCCCCGTGATTTTTAGCTCATAGGGGTGCGTCTTTTTCCTGGGGATTCTCTCTTCCTGCCCTTGTGGTAATATAGTGATTGCCACAAGAAAACTTCACCCGGATCTTAGAACAGAGGGGAAGGATTTTAAATGTACGCTGTAAGAAAACATTTACAACACTAACGGGAACCTCCTTATGATTTCGTGCTAAGGGTTTTACAGTCCTCCTTTAAGTTAGAAAACATTCTGGCATATAGAATCGCCCCATGTATGATTCAGTTGATTTGGTGGATCTTGTAATAGAAGCAGCTGAAGCTTCAATGTAGTTAGACTTGTTGAATAAAGTATACACCCCACGGCACCTAAGCCGCTGAACTGTAAGCACCACTATACATGCCGGTTTAGGTGACCCATGGCAGATAGTGATCTCCGTTTGTCTTATTGGCCTTGTCTTTACGAGGCTTATAAATATACAGATCAAGGCTCAGGGGCTCCATAGTGTGAATGAAGCGTGAGCTTGAGGGGTTTCATTGCATAATTTTTTAAAGCCTTTTTTGGGGGGTGGAAAAACAACAGTAGTGGAATATAACAAGAAGAGCAGATCCTACCAGGGGGCACACAGTGTGCTTAGTTCACAAATCCAATATGCTGGTAGATGCTCTTTAAAGGGGTTTCCAGGACTTGTAGTCCGGCCTGTATAACATGTGCAGGATAGACTGAGCCAAGGAAGGATGCGTCCTGCAAAACACTACATCAGAGAGACAACACATCTTCAATAATGATTATTTACATATGACCACATACTACTCAGAGCGGGGGCTCTGAGCTGGGAAGTAACTTGGTCACAGCTGAGGTTTGGTAAATAGATTTTTTTAGCCCAATTTTCACTTTAGCCAGTTGTTACAATGGATCAGTGCAGGTCATAGTAAATACTTCTCACGTAATGGTTCCAATACCATTATTCCAAAATTTTACCTGACCCGAGTCTTGTAGGATAAGTTTACCAAAGAAAGAAGAATCGAGCGGGGAGGGACGGACAGAGCGGGACGTCAGCATGAGGAACGAGCAGACTTCGAGCAGTTGGATGCGGATGGGATTACGTCCGTGATGGTCCGCGAGGGTCAACTTCAACATATGAGTACGCAGCAGATGGAAGGTCATGATGAAGGCTTGGGAAGGAAAATAATGGTAAATAATGGGTTAATGGCCCCTGACCGGGGTCGCGGATGTCGAAAGAGGTGCCAGACAGGACATACATGCTGATCATGGGGCAGAAAAGAAAGTTAATTGGATGTAAACAGGGAGACAAAAAAACTGTATTTAAGTGAAAATCAACATGCAGCTTACTTTAGGTCACGACCGTGTGGACATCACAATGGGGGGTGTCTTCTCCTAAATTATCTCCTTCTGACTTCATCAAGCTTCCCAGGGCATAAACATTAAAGGGAACATGTCAGCAGTTAGACTGAGTCATATGTCCCTGCGATCTTTGTACACATATTTTGGTTTGTGTGTTAGTAGACCGCGGACTGTGATTATGGGGTTTATGTTTTCCAGGATGTTGCAGCTTTCTCCATGTGCAATGAGGCGGCTTGTCCTAACATGCTGTGCTCTGGGCTGGCTCTATTGAATGGAACTGTTGCAACATCTTCCTTATGAGACAAAAGCTGAAAGAGTTACTGATGGTAGATGGGCCCAAAGTAATGGTCGTTGAGGTACTCTAGGAAAAGGGACTCCTGGAACTGCCATGTTTGCCACATAAACGAACTTGATTAAAATTATGCAAATGGGCAGCGGGTCATTGGCGGGACGAGTCGGGCAGTAGGTGTGTGGGGCGTGATAACATTATGAGATGGGGGAGCCAAGAGGTGCTCCAGTGACGTTGTAAGGATAAGTGCAACGATCATTTGGCATATTTATAAGTTGTTTTTTCCCGCCAAATATGTCATTCCAGGATATACAAAAACGGTGCCATCCCCTAGAGACCTAAAAGCAAGTAAGTTAGGGCAGTCCACACGTCAGAAATCCCCGATCCAATCTGATATCTTTAAATATTCATCTGTCCGTCTGTGCTATATTAAATATATAAAAGTTCTGTATTACATCTTCCTAGGGGACAATACTAACATGGCTGCACACAGCCACAGCAGTGTGAGGACATGGTCACAGTGCATTATACAATCTGGAAGTTAATGCCAGTATCACAGTCCTGTTTTTATAACAACATACACGCATAATTACATACCTCTCCACACGAAATACCTTCGACCACGAACAGTAGGGAACGTATTGGCAGCCGGATTAGATGCCTCCATAGACGCTATGGAACATGATACGATGAGAACACCGTGTTGCACAGTGCGGGTTGCCAGGAAAAATAGGAGAAGGCGTATCTTTTTTCTGGAAGTATGCAGTCGGGAACCCAGTGCGTTCCCAACTAGATGGGAGGGGGGAGAGTGCTCAATCCTCCTCCTCTCAGCCAAACGGTGCTTGTGTCTATGCTCGTGTTCTAGCTGGGGGACTTCATGTGCCTAAGAGTGATGGCCACCATGGCGTTTGAAACAGTTTTTGGTCCGTTTTTAAGAGTCCGTTTATAAGCATCCCTTTTTTCCGTTTTTAATTGCGAAATTTGGGAAAAAAAAAAAAGGTCAAAATGCATAGCGTTTTAAAAAACGGATGTGTTTTTTAACAGATTGCGTTAAAAACGGACCAAAAACGGTGTCACAAAATGCCACGTGTGGCAAATTCCCGACACTGCTTGCGTTTGTGGATGGTTAACACCTGCTGGAAAGGTCTATAGATCTTTTGACCATTTAACCACCCTTAGAAATGATATTAACCGGATATTATTGGGTATTACACCCCTGTGCTTCCCCCACATTATATGTCGAGATACCATTCTGCTAGCGCTGGTAGTGAGCTCAGCGCCACAGTCCTCTGGAGAATGTAGGTGCCCCGGAATCAGGCTTTTCTGCGCTTTTGATGTTAGAGCGTTTGCAGTGCCCCAGTGTAGGGCTTATCCTTCACTTCCCAAGATATTGTATTGTATTCTTTCCACTGTTCTCTCCTCGGCCTCCTATAGACCCATGCAAGCCATCTAAGACCATGGAGCAGCAGCACGAGGGGAGGAGAAGCGCCACGGCAGCTGGACGCCAGAGGGTGTTCGAGGCACGAAGTGGAGCAAGCTGCGCAGGCGGCTGTCCCCGGAAAAGCAGCACTACCGCAGCATGACCGCTTCTCCTTTGGGAGGTTCCCAACGCCCAGCCAGCGCAATCAGCAGTGGACAGAGGAGAGGTGATGGCTAAAAGTAGGTCACTGACCTGTGAAATGTGGTATATTTATTTCAGTGGGGAATGTTTAATTACCGGTATGTGAATTCTGACTATAAATTTTATAGGGTAAGACAGAAGGTAGATACTCAAGGGGGACTCAGAGCTTTAATCCGTTCTATAGCACTACTTACCTTAAATGAAGCAGAGCACACTTTGATCCAGGCAGTTCAAAACATATAAGGACTTTCCTCAATGTCCGACAATCTGTCGTATCATGGGTCGGTAATACGACACATCTAATAGATAAATCTTCTTCTAAATGATGCGACAAAGATGCAGTGCATCAGAATACTCAAGGGATCTGTGTGATTCACTTCGATGCTTACTACTCTATCAGGCTAAACATAGACTCAAACCTACTTGTCATCTAGGAAGAATGCTGCATTTCGTCAAGTTGACATCAAAAAGGTGGTCTGAAAGTGCATCCTTCTATCCGCCGCTTTACCAATCTGTCTTTGGCATACATCTAAGGGTTTGTAGAACCACACATAGCCTAGGGGCAATCCTGACAATGTTAAGGACTGAGCCAGCATTTGCTAGTCTTTCCTATCTGTAAAGTCTTTAGCGCATTCACCGTGTTTCTAGGTCCGTATTACGGGATATATACAGTGACTTTCATCTGTTATCCGCACTAGAACTGTTTTAAATCCATGATTCTAGAGATCCTAGAACATGATACGGAGAAAATAGGAAATGCGTCTAGATTTGTACGAGATACAGTAGGGGGCCGTTATTATAGTAAGATGGATGAGCCTTACTATACTGTCTGCCTAGTCTGTTAACATGCTCTACACATTTTAGGTACACCACGAGATGACAGGTGCGTCTATTTATGCTTAAGGGTGGAAGTGAAGGAAGCGAAGGGGTTGCACGTCTCCCATCTCCCTTAGGCATTATGGAATGGATGGTCCTGGACCCCCAGTGCATCAGCAACGGAATTTATCTGGGTAAAATGTAGCTGGAGGTTTCTTTACCAATTGGTTTGTTTCTTCAGGGAGGTGAGATGCTACATCACAGCTTATTAAAGCTCCGGGAACAGATTGCCAAGCCAATAGTCGTCACCTAGGACGGACCAATTAATTGCAGATGAGATGGACAAGAGGACGGAGTACAAAGTGACCCTACAGATCCCGGCGTTCAGCTGAACGCCAACAGGAAGGTGAGTGCCCCACCATCAGCTCCCTCGTTCTGCCAGGCAATGTGGGCACATTTACTTACCCGGCCCAGCGGAGCCGGAGTTCACAAAAAGTGCATTGTCACACGATAATGGACATTATGCCCGCGATTCCCTAAGATCAGATCATTGCGGCACCCATCCGATTTCTGACGCTTGGAAGCCAGCGCAAATCGAGCGCGCCGCAATCCCATGGGAAACCCCTGGTAAATGTTGCTGAATACGATGATTGACCTGTGATCTTTATCCTTGAGCCCCATACACACTTCGGTGGATTGGCACCAGTTTGCCCACACTGACACGGACCCAATGGGGCCTCATTTACTAGGGTCGCGGACCGCTGCTGTGTTGTCGGGAAAAAAATATCTGGCGATTTGAGATGCGTGCCGCATTTAAAAGGGCTTTTTGTCCAGCCGATCGGATTTTGCGCATCGGGCCGGACTTTAGCACGAACCAAATCGGGGGGCGAGGGCCGGACAATCAGACAATCAAGGATTTAACATTCAAAATTGTGTGCAGGGAAGGACCATGCAAGGTTCTCGGCTAGCACAATCTTCCAGTTGAACGCGGCAGCTTGAATCTCGCGGGACCAACGCACCTCGGGGATCACGACGGGAGGGTAAGTAAATGTGCCCAATGTATTCTGTCCATGGGGAGAGTTGAATGATCTGCCACACTCCGTCCACGGTAGATTCTCTCAAATGAGGATTTCCGTTCTTTGAAATTATGTACAACCTATTCCATTGTGCTACTTTTACCTGATCAGTGTGTTTGGGAGAGCTCCCTGTCACGGTATACCCTTGCATATGCACAGGCACTACCTTCACACAGATTACTTTTAATTAATTTAAGATAGAGAATGGCCGCTACAATATGCGGATGGTGATACAAGAGGAGCGCTGTGGAGGAAGGGGAGGCTAAAGCGTTCTCCTGCCTACATGCGGCTCATGAAATCTATGGAAGGTCTTAGGTTGGGTTCAGGGTTGTTCTAATCTTCCTTCTCTGGAGGGGGGAAGGGAATGGCGGAACGGCCATCAGGTGCGGAAGGAAGGTGAGAGAGGCAAACAAGATCTGGTCCATGGAGAAACTGGGAACCGTCTGGTGGACATAAGAGACCTTCACCAGAGGGGAAGGGTGCAGAGGAGGACAGTCCAGTAAGAGACACTTACAGAACCTCAACATGATACAGGGGAGCAGGGGTGTTACACTCTTCTATTTGAAAAAAAGCATATTATGGGGTCTTTAGGGGAATGGTCTTGGTCATGGACTGCAGGCAGTTCCAGTCCTGGATGCACTGGGGACGTGTCCTCACACTGCTGTGCTTCTTAGCTCTTGCAGACAGTGTGATATTGACTTGGAAGGGTTGTTTAATGTACACTGTGTGTATTTGTAAGGGCTAGCAGCAGGAGGTTGTGATTATAAATTATATTCCAGGATGGTAGTTTATGGGGGTTGTGTCATTACATGTTGGCTATGTGTTCCGTAGCCAATGTTAGTATTATACATGATAGTATTGTTGTAATAGACCTTTGTGTATTTGTATAGTAGCAGCAGGACTGTGATAGTGGATTATATTTTCGAGGATTTAGCTGATGTCTTACCAATGCTGTGGCTCTGTTGCTCTCTTAGCACCCAGTGTTTGGTATTGTTGTGCCGATATATCTGGTAATAAATCCAGGGTAAAGTGTTTAGTAGCAGCAGGACTGTGATAATGGATTTCTATTTCAGATTGTAGGGGTGTCGTACACACGCTGTGCTATTTTTTTTTCTGTCCATGGAGAGATGGTAATCATACCTTGTTGTTCGTGCAGCAGTACGGTGAGTATGGATTTATGTTTCGGATGACAACTTGCCCATGTGCAGAGGAGGACAAACTCCTCACACTGCTTGTCTCTTAGCTTCTCCGCAGTGCTTGATAAAATACAGAACTAAGGAGCCATGCCTAGCGAAGCTTTCCACAGGAGGTAGGGACAGTGAAGTAGCCAATTACAGGAGCTAAGAGAAACAGCAGTGTGACGGAATGTTTGAAGCAATTGGAAAGTTATCAAATATGTAATAATCAGCAGGAAGCATCATTCAACAATAGAGGTAGTAAAACTACAACTCCCAGCATGCTCCACTAAAGGGAGATTGGAGCAACAAAATGAGCAGGCCATTGTATCTGGATTGATCTGTAATGCGTCTTTCCGGGGGCTTCAACCGCCCTCGCGCTGGTGTAGGTTTTTTTCAGAGAACGTTGCAGAGCAATTATAGGAAAAAGCCACCGAAGCAGGTAGAGGGAAAGAGCGAGCAATGAAGGGAGAATCTGTGCGCACTGAGGCCGATAGGGGCCATTTACCCTAGCTTACTCTATCAGTGCCGCTCAGGGCTACATTCACACGGACCAGTATATGATTTCTCCAGTCCCGTATTACGGGCTGTATATACATGACGTTTATCATCGTATGCAGCAACGTAGTAAAACCGTATTCTACGTCCCATAGGACTTCTAGGACATACGGAACTGAATACGCGGAGAAAATAGGGACATGCTATATATTTTTATAAGGTAAAACGGTTACGTACGGAAAGGAGACAACGGACAATATAAATGGTCAGAGTATGTCCATTGAAATGAATGTGGCCAGTATGTAATCCGTATTAAAAAAAACGGTACGGTACGATACGGCTGTTCACCGTCTGTAGAGTGTAGCCTACATGTATAAGTGTTGTCTAGGAATAAGTATTCAGGAAGGCTGAGCATAATGGAGGCAGAGGGGGCAGTTGGGGTATGCCACTATCTTAGAAAGGTTGGTCAATCCTATGTGCATGTGGCTCTTATCCCCCTAAGCCACATATGACTCTGTGTTGTCGCAGTGACACGGCCTACTTCCGCCGCGCAGACCCTTTCTACGACGAGCAGGCTCGAAGGCGAATCCAGTCTCATCGGGGTGGCCACGTGGTTTTGGAGTCCCTCTTCCATGACGTGAAGCTGCCCCAGTACGCTGTCCCATTCATCAACCAAAAAGGACGAGGTGAGGCCCCCACCACCCACCCCATTACCTGGAAATTATGCTCTATATAGATCTGTGCTCCTTCTAGATGGGACATATCGCCACCCTTGACCTAAAAATTGGACTTGTGCACTTACCTCACCCTACAGATCTCAGGGCGCAGCACGTCGACGTGTGCCGTGTCCAGCGGTGGGTTTGACATCGGGGCTAGATCGCCGGGGGGCGAGATGGAGATACATCCAACACACGCACAACTCAGGAGAACCCAAACTAGTGTGTATGGTGAGTAGTGGAAATACTCTGTGCTGCTGCGACCCTCCGCTGCATATATGCTGCTCCTTCCAGGAGTATGTAACGTGTAGTCTGTGCTATCAATGAGATCATCAACACACTCTCCCTGAAATACTCTTGTGCTGTGGACTCCTACGCATGCATATTGCTGCTATTCAGAGTATGTACGTGAGTCTGTGACTATCCATGAGATATCACAACCTCTCTGAAATACTTTGCTGCTGTGATTCACCTCTGCGTATACTGCTGACTCCTGCCGAGTATGTAACGTGTAGTCTGGACTCCATGAGCCTCACACACCAACCTATCATGAAATACTCTGTGCCTGCTGCGACTCCTCCGCTGCATATATGCTGCTCCTTCCAGTATCTAACATGTAGGCTGCTGACTATCCATAAGGAACGCACACACCATCTCCTGAAATACTCTGTGCTGCTGTGAATCCTCCTTGATTACTGGCGCTCCTTCCAAGTATGTACACGTGTAGTCTGGGATATCATGAGATCATCACACACCTTCTACTGAATACTCTGTGGCTGCTGTGAATCCTCCTTGCATATACTTGATGCTCCGTCGAGTATGTAACGTGTAGTCTGTGGACTAGCCCGAGTCATCACACCGCACCTCTCATGAAATAACATGTGTGCTGATGACTCCTCCCGCTGACATATACTGCTGTCCTTCCAGAGTCTGTAACGTGGAGTCTGGATATCCATAAGAACGACACACACCTCTCCTTGAACTACTCTGTGCGGGCTGTGGACTCCTCCTTTGCATATATGCTGTCCCCTTCCAGAGTATGTAAGTGTAGTCTGTGAATATCCATGAGAATCATCACACACATCTCTGGAAATACTCATGCTGCATGCGGAACTCCTACGCGGCTGCTACTGCTGATCTTCCAGAGTATTGTAAGTGTAGTCTGTGACCTATCCATAAGAACGACACACCCACTCTCCTGAAATACTCTGGTGTGCTTGTGACTCCTCAGCTGATCATACTGATGCTCCGTCCAGAGGTGTCACGTCGTAGCCTGCGTACTATATCATAAGAAAGACTACAACATCTCCTGAAACTACTCTGTGCTGCTGCGGACTTCCTCCGACATGAAACTATAAGCTGCTCCTTCCAGAGTATTGTCGTGTAGTCGTGATCTTCCATAAGAACGACACACACTCTCTGAATACTCTGTGCTGCTGTGACTCTACTCTGCAATATACTGCTGATCCTCTTCAGAGATGTAACGTGTAGTCTGTGAAATCAATGAGATCACCACAAACCTATCTGAAATTACTCTGTGCTGCTGTGGACTCCTCCTCTGAATACTGTGATCCTTTCCATGCATGTACCAGGTAGTCTGTACTACCATGAGATACGCACACAACCTCTCCTGAAAACGTGCTGCGTGACTCCTCCTCTGCCCCTATAATGCTGCTCCTTCCAGGTATGTAAGTGTAGTCTGTGGAAATCCAATGAGATCAATCACACACTCTCCTGAAATAATCTGTGTGCTGTGGACTCCTTCCTCCGCTGCATATACTGCTGCTCCTTCCAGAGTATGTAACGTGTAGTCTGTGACTATCCATGAGATCATCACACACCTCTCCTGAAATACTCTGTGCTGCTGTGACTCCTCCTCTGCATATACTGCTGCTCCTTCCATAGTATGTGACGTGTAGTCTGTGACTATCCATGAGAACGACACACACCTCTCCTGAAATACTCTGTGCTGCTGTGACTCCTCCGCTGCATATACTGCTGCTCCTTCCAGAGTATGTAACGTGTAGTCTGCGACTATTCATGAGATCAATACACACCTCTCCTGAAATACTCTGTGCTGCTGTGGTACCCTGCACCCAGTATACTTTATCTTTACTGCCCCCTGATATCCCCCCATCCCTAGTGTGACCCGCTGTTCAGTAGTCGGCCATATTTGCTTGTCCACCAGCTGAACTTATGTTTCATTCTAAGGACAATTCCATTTTTATGTCACTTACCCTCTACCCCTGTCACATCTTGTGACCCTCTCAATGTTCCGTGTAGTAGACATGTGGGCGGGGCATCTCCTTGCCGATGCAGCAGATCTCTCTTCCCGTAAGAAGCTCGGGGCAGGCACAGACCAGGACCTCTGGACAGTCATTTGTTTTACATCCTGCATCTTATTGACCCCTGGGGCTTGCATATCATTACTGTGTGTCCAGGGTCATCACTAATGATCTCTGTCTTTATGTGACCGGGGTTAAGTAATTAGAGGGACTTAGAAAATTATTATGCACACATCTATAAATTACTTCTACATGGTGGCAAACGATAACAGACCATCCAGATGTATAGTGTGAAGGTCATGTATGTACACTGTGACTGCACCAGCAGCAGAATAGTGAGTGCAGCTCTGGGGTATAATACAGGATGTAACTCAGGATCAGTACAGGATAAGTAATGTCATGTATGTACACAGTGACTGCACCAGCAGCAGAATAGTGAGTGCAGCTCTGGAGTATAATACAGGATGTAACTCAGGATCAGTACATGATAAGTAATGTCATGTATGTACACAGTGACTGCACCAGCAGCAGAATATTGAGTGCAGCTCTGGAGTATAATACAGGATGTAACTCAGGATGACTACAGGATAAGTAATGTCATGTATGTACACAGTGACTGCACCAGCAGAATAGTGAGTGCAGCTCTGGGGTATAATACAGGATGTAACTCAGGATCAATACAGGATAAGTAATGTCATGTATGTACACAGTGACTGCACCAGCAGCAGAATAGTGAGTGCAGCTCTGGGGTATAATACAGGATGTAACTCAGGATCAGCACAGGATAAGTAATGTCATGTATGTACACAGTGACTGCACCAGCAGAATAGTGAGTGCAGCTCTGGGGTATAATACAGGATGTAACTCAGGATCAGTACAGGATAAGTAATGTCATGTATGTACACAGTGGCTGCACTCACTATTCTGCTGCT
>WNYA01000133.1:185273-197004 GCA_019512145.1 Engystomops pustulosus | reverse complement strand
ATACTGATACACATGGCTGACACTATATACCTCCCCTATATACTGATGCACATGGCTGACACTATATACCTCCCCTATATACTGATACACGTGGCTGACACTATATACCTCCCCTATATACTGATACACATGGCTGACACTATACACCTCCCCTATATACTGATACACATGGCTGACACTATATACCACCCCTATATACTGATACACATGGCTGACACTATATACCGCCCCTATATACTGATACACATGGCTGACACTATATACCCCCTATATACTGATACACATGGCTGACACTATACACCTCCCCTATATACTGATACACATGGCTGATATTATTTACCGCCCCTATATATTGATACACATGGCTGACAGTGTTCTCACACTGCTGTGCACTTAGTTCTCTGAAATGAGCGGCCTTCGCTTGGAGTGACCGCTCTAGTACTCATTGTGTAGCCTGCTACAGCTTTTACTCAGAGCAGAGGGTAAGGGCTGGGAAACGGTTCAATGCACTGAACTGTGCACAGCAGTGTGAGGGCGCATAATGCTCAGGGACATTACCTAGCACTGGCTGCAGAGAGCACAGAGCACAGCAGTGTGAGCACACACTTCCAGCACTACAATCCTGTAATGTAAATCCATTTTTCACAGTCCTGCTGCTACTAACACCATATACAGAGGTCTGATTACACATCTCTCCAGGGACAAAACATAACACTGGCTAAACGGTCCCACCTGCTGACGGGTTCCACTTTGCTGCAGCATTTCTCACTCCACATAGCTGAAATACTTCCCCCTGCTCTTATCACCTCCTATCTGATGACTCCATGGTGGAGGCTGCGGCCTTGTGCTCCCTACATTCCCCGCTCTGCCAGAGAGGCTAAACTTTCAGTTACTAAATTACTTAAAGGGATGCACCAGCAGCAGAAGAGTGAAGGGCAGCTCTGGGGGATAATACAGGATGTAACTCAGGGATCAGTCAGGATAGTAATGTCATGTTTACACAGTACCGGCACCAGCAGCAGAATAGTGGAGTGCAGCCTTGGGGTATAATACAGGATGGACTCAGGATCAGTACAAGATAGTAATGTCTGTATGTACACCGTGCCTGCACAGCAGCAGACATAGTGAAGTGCAGCTCTGGGGTTAATACAGGATGTTAATCAGGATCAGTACAGGCTAAGTAATGTCATGTATGTACCACAGTGGACTGCACCAGCAGCAGATAGTGAGTGCAGCCTATGGGTATATACGGACTGTAATCGGTCAGTATAAGATAAGTAATGTCATGTATTGTACACAGTGGGACTGCACCAGCAGGCAGGATAGTTGAGGCAGCTCGGGGATTTACAAGGATTTGTAACTCAGGATCAGTACAGGATAAGTAATTGTCATGAGGACACAGTGACTGGCACCAAGCAGCGATAGTGAGTGCAGCTCTGGAGGCGGTTGGTTTCCCTCGTAGCGGAGGTGTGGCTTGTGTGTGTGTGAAGTGCTCTGTGCTTGTGCTCTGAGTCTGGAGGACCATCTACTACCCAGGGCCTGCTATCTCCTCTCACAGGGGGGGAGTTGGTTACTGGGGAATGAGCGAGGAGCCGACTCCCAGGCTCATGCTTCCCGGGCCAGGACCGGAGGGGGCAGAGAGGACAGCAACCGGCCCGCGCATAGGAGGACTCGGGGGGGTGAGACGTTTTCCACCAGGAGTCGTAGTAATACTGCTCCTACTCCCCTGAGTCCAATTGAAGCAACACCGTATAGAACCTGGATGTTCATGATGGTGCGGGTCGAGTGAGAGCGGTCCTTCCGGGCTGGAGCATGAAGAGGAGTGCCACAGAGGAGGCGGACCACTGCGGGGGGAGGCTGAGGCGGGGCAGGGACCGGGAGTCTTGTCAACTATGCCTCCAGGGTCCCAGAGCCCTCTGTGAGTACGAATGAGGGACGACCAAAGACCATCAGGGGGCTCCGGGAGGAGATGCGTGTTGCGCCGCGGCAGGGCGAACCCACGGCGCCCTAAGAAGAGAGAAAAACTGGATCTGTTGTGAAATTAACAAAACTTAAAGCGGATTATGTAAACGATGTGTGAAAATGAAAAACTTTATTTGAACAACAGGACCATTTAAAGGAAAAAACTTTTAATGAGGACCGATTTGCTCAGATGGCTGATAACAGAGAGCAAAGGCTGATGGGGGGTTGACGCTGCGAGCCAGGTGGAGGAGGAGGATGATGTGATGATAACGAGCCGCAGTTTACAACCTGGCGCCTGCAGAGATCAGCAGGCCTGTGCAGTGGGCCCCTGCAGGACGCCAGCAGTAACACCGATGGGGTGAGGACAGTGAAACCGGCAGCAAGGAGGGGAGCGCTCATGGCGGAGATCCGGCTGCTCGCGTCCCCAGGTGCATGCAGAACTTTTTCGTTTGGTGATTACTCCCAGAGGAAGCGCTGGGGGGAGCAGCCGGAGAAGGGCGAAGAAGCAAGGCCAAGCAGCAGAAGAGGTACGTCATCTTTACCCCCGCCCTGTAAACCCCCCCGGGCAAAGCGCCGGGTTAGCTCACTGTGCAAGGCCCTGATTACCCAAACCCCCCCGAGTTTGTTGTGGACCCGGTGACAAAGGTGCAGGGAGGTTAACAGGTGTGACATTTGATGTGGCGATGGGTCCGTCTCTGTTGTGGGGTAACAGTGGGGCGCAGGGGAAGGCATCGGCCGCCGGGACAGTCAGGGGCGCTTGGATTTGGCGCATACAAACAAAATCAGTGCTGTGGTGCGTCCCCGAGGGAGGGGGGGGGATGGATAGACCGGAACTGGTGGACTTCCGTTGCCCTCGGGCCTTTAGTGCTCGGTGCACTCCTTCATTGCTGTCGACTGCTGGGATCAATTGGTTATGGGCGGCGTCATGTGGAGGGGTCGCGATCCGGGCTGAGAGCTCCGGACCTCCCAGAAAGAGGTTACTCTTTTGCGGTCGGTGTTGGTGAAATGACCAGTTCTGTGCGACCGGAGATCACGGCGCCTCACAACGGCTAAAGAGCAGACGGGGATGTTACCAAGTCCCAGAGGGGGAGGAAAACAAAAGAACATTGCTACCGTGATGCGGAGGGCCAGGTGCGACAAGAGTTGGGCTCCCTCTCGGGCGATGCTCTGGAGGGGGACCCCCGTCCTTGTGCCCGAAGATGCGGAGGTGGTCATGTCCCCTGATGTGGTGCTGGTCCCAGACAGGGTGAATGGTGGCAGTAATGTTGTGGTGGCTAGTGAGAATGGTGTTGTCAGAATGTTGTGGGGATAATGTGAAGTGGAGTGCGTGGTGCAGAACCTGTACCAGTTATGGGGTAGTGAGTGATGGAGGGACCTGGTGGTGCGTTGGCATGGAGGGCGGTGCCATGGAGGTGGGGTAGAGTGTTACTGTAGGGGTTTGCAGGGGGATTGGTCGGTTGATCCCCAGTGGCGCGGCCCCTATTAAGAGATATGCCAGTGTCGTGCTGGGGAAGTTAGGGTTCCATATCCTCGTCGCTGGGCTTGGGGACGGGCATTTTTGCAACTGCGCCTCCGCAGGCCTTACAGAAGGAGAAAGGACGATCAATGTAGCGGCCCCGGCAGGAGGTTGATTTGTCGTTTTGGATAAGAAGCACGGACGTCTGCCTTCCGAGGAGCAAAGAGGCAGGGAGGGGGGGGGGGGGGGGGGGGTGGGGGACACCATGGTCGCTCCGAAAACAGGGCCGGGTTCTAACCGTAGGAATTGTGGTCCGTCTTCGGTGGCGTGGCCAGTAGAGTGATGTGTGTCCCCCTCGGGCACGGGCAGTTGAGCTGCTGCTGAAGATGGTTTCAAGGCGGTTGAAATCTTTGCCTTGATCCATCCTATGGTACATATGCGTTTGATTCAGCTTTGTTCGGCGGAGGGGCTTGAGCTTATGGTCCAACTAGGAGCGGAGATTACATGAGCCCGAGGGAGGGACTTTCGCTGAAAGCAGTTTGTCCGCCAGAGCGAGGTAAGAAAGTGACGTTATTACCCGTTTAACGAATCACTATCTGCTTTGACATCTGACCTGATGAATCGTTATGGAGAGGTGCTAGGATTACATGAGAAAAATCGAGACGAGTTTGGTATATGGTCAGGGGCCTGGACCTTCATGGTGAAGTTGAGCGTTTCAGGTAACTCAGTCGCCCACATCCTTCTTCATCAGCCCTTCCTAGGGAGGGATCGGATCTTGATCTTCTAACCGGGGGAGCCTAAGCTGGGTCACAGGTGCGGTACCCCACACATTTCAGTTGCAAAAATGAACCGTAGCGAAGTGGTGCGTTGTGTGGGGGTCGGCCATCCTCGCGAATCTTGTACAGAGGCAGATTAGGTGTTGTAACCTGTGTGGTGATCTCGGTCACCCGTATATAGTCGTTGTCTCTTTCCTTCGATAATGCGGGGGGCTCAGCTCAGCGGATGAAAGCCATGAGGATGAATATGCTGGGGAGGGGACGAGCAGAGAGGCGGCAGGAGGAAAGGAAAGGAAGGGGAATGGAGGGGCCAGGGAAAGAACGACAGGAGAAAAGACGCCTGCCCAGCTAAGGCGTTAGAGAAGCGTCAACAGGAGAGAGGAGCGGGGGGAGTCTCGGGCCTGCTAGGGACAACCTCTGGCGTATCCTGGGAACACATCTGTCGCTGAGCCACAGGGAGTGTACTGGATGAAGGAGGTCAGGAGGAGTCGAGAGAGAGAAGTTTGCCACGACCTCAGCTCCTCCATTATGAGGGTATGGACGAGGATAATTAGGAGGAGCGTGGCTAGAGGAGGAAAGAGTAAGCGGGGCGCCACCACCAAAAAGAAGAAAGGGAAAAAAAGAAGGGAGGTTGTAAGATCTTCTCCTACCATGTCAAGGTACCCAAGGAAGTGCAACCAACCCCCGTGGTCGAAAACTTTCAAATCGGATTCTGGCCCGGGATGGATGCCTCTCCTGCCGATGGAGGGGCTGAGGTGATGAAGGCCCAGAGGGTGCGGAGCCTGCAGGGGGTGCCGAGTCTCCCCTGGGGAGCAGGGTCCTAAGGAGGGGAGAGATGGCCCCAGAGTCTGGAGACGAGGATGAGGGGGCAGGTCCTGGATCTGCCCCCTACGATCAGAGAGGACCCCTCGGCATGGGGGAAGAGGCTACTGGAAGGCTCAATTCGTCTCTACTGGAAAGAAGCGGAGATCAGACAAGCTTTGAGGACTTTCTTCAGGCCAGGTACATTGCTGGGCTTTTGTAGCAGTAAGTCAGGAGTGGTGGGAGAGATGCTCAAGAAAAGGGTGCGACGATTCTTCCGCCAGCGCTCGAGCCTCAGGAGCATGGACAGGTTACGCCTGTATCAGGGCTGTGAGGAGGGAAACTCGGCATCTCGTCTCGATGGAGGTAGTCGGGAGGACATATCCGAGTGAATCCTTGCTGAAGAGGTGTCAGTCTACGTAGACACGAATCCTTGGTTTTTGAGGCGGGATTACGGGAAAGACGCTCGCCTGACCCTTACGAAACTGCAAGTGTAGTGAATGGTAAAGTTCACAGGACTGGTGACAGTACGGGATCCTGAAAGGTCCAGATCAGGGACTTCTGGAGGTCGTCAGATCCTTCTACTGCCAACCTCTGGGCAGGGAGGAAGGATCCAGTCGGGATCGATTTTTGTGATGCGGATTTCCTGGCTGAAGCTTGGCCCTGAGCCGGAGTAGACCCCTCTTTTGATATTTTGACAGGAGATGTCAGGTAAGAGGAAGTCGCGGGCGCTTGAAGGGCTCGACTCAAGAAATCGCCAGGTCCGGATGGCTTAACATCTGGTTTTATAAGACCTTTAAGGAGCATGGTTCCCTCTTGACTGAGGTATAAATGAGTGTCTTTCCGTCGGCGCGGCTCGCCGAAGTCAATGAGGGCGGTTCTGCCCGGATCTGTCGTCAAAGGGTGGGTAAGGACAGATCTCGTATTGAGAACTGCCGCCAGAGCGCTCTCAATACGGACCGACAGAAAGGTTTGGCAAAGGTGCTGTTTAATCGGCTGGTGCAGTGGGCCCCGGCTCCTTTCGGGGACCAGCACTGCTGTTCCAGTGACAGCAGTACATTTAGTGCTGTTGGCTGTGTGTCGGGAAACCCTCCCCCCCACACCAAGGCCAGTGGAGCAGGCAGGGCTGGTTAACTGGAAGGGTGGGTACTGGTACTTGCTGTCCTTGGAGCAGGCCAAAAGCGTTTTGATCGGGTTACCCACGAGTAACTATGGCGGTCTTCTGAAGGTATGGCCCTGCCGGGGGAGGTTGTACAATGCTTAAGGTTTGTACGAAGGGCAGAGGAGTTTCGCTTTTGAAAAGGTTGGATGGCCGCTCTTTGAAGGTCGGGTCTGGTCGTGTTCGCCAGGGGTGTTGTCCTATGAGCCAATTTATAAGTGTTATCGATTGACAATTCTTGGGGTTTGATCGTGGGCCGTTGGGGGCGTCGGGATGGACCGGGGGGGGCACGGAAGACCACTCTAAGGGTGTAGCGTATGCCGATGATGTCACCGTTTTAGTGTCCTCGGAGGGGGACACAATGGGTATGTCAGAGGTTTGTTGACCGATTATCAGAGGCTTCGGGTCCAAGATCAACAGGGATAAGTGGAGAGTCTCTGGCTGGGAGAGGGGTCGGGCTTTGACTTCCCGGACACTCTTACAGGGCCCCAGGCTCTGCCAAATTTCTCTGGATCGGAGTTGGCCAGGGGGATTACCCATCTTTTTTTTTCCTCGTTCTCAAAACTGGGGGGGACGGCAGGCTTCTTAAGATCGCCGTCGAGGGTGGTGGACAGTGGAAGGTGTTGGTCTGTGACCCTCGGGAAAGGGTTAATCTGATCAAACGAAATCTCCCGTTACTGATTTTATGTGGCAGTGGGTGCATGTTGCCGAGCCCCTCTGGACGGGTCTACAGTCCTGTTCTTCCAGCTGTTATGGGGGAATAGGCTGAACATTATCACGGAGGGCGGTTATTACGCACGGAGGGACAAGGAGGGTGGTGTTTAGGTCAACCCTGTGGTTTCCTAGTGAATACCTTCCTAAGATAAATGTTGCAAACCTTGGAAAGAGAGGGCTCTCAGTGGGTTGATACTCCAGCAGGGGATGGTTTCGGGCCTTCTTCCAGGATGGGAGCGGAAGGAGGGAAGTGAAGGATTTTCCGTACACAGCTTGGGCATCTTCCGGCTTACGCTACCCGCGTTTGAAGGTGATTCGCCGGGGGGGGTTCTGGGAATGTGGGAGATCGGGACCAGTCGAGGGAAAAATCCTGTATCCGAGGGTTTGTTGACAATTTCCAGAAGCCTTGGCCCTCAGGATTGCCAAGTCAGGATCTTGGGGGGGTGGGTTGGTTTATGGAATCCTCAGGATCCCTTGAAGTTTTGGGACGTGAATTGGCGCTGCGTCCATGGAAAGCTGTGTGTGAGGGACAATTACGAAGTGTAGGAGCTCTGAGGAAAGGGGTTGTCCCAGGGAGGAGTGCGGTGGCCTGCGGAGCGCATGGACCACTTCCTGCATTCAGTGCCCCTTTAACACAGATGGTGTACAACCGGGGAGGCGGCTTTCCATCCCTTGGACCGGGTTGGCGGTCTCTCCTATGCGGAGTGGGGGGGGCCCTAAGGAGCATCAGAGGGCTGGGGGTGGCCGGGACCGCTCACGTTATTTCTAGTAGGTCTAGTGGTCAGTAACACCGTGGAACGCACGGTGTTATTATCGACGCAGCGTAAAATCTTCCCGGTGGAGAGGTGGGTTAGGAGGAACATTATGGGTACCTGGTGAAAGGTTGCGCTCTCTAGAGTAGAGAGCTGGGCACGGGGAGGGCTTTCCTTTGGGAGGGGGTTCTCCTTTAGTGTCCCTTAGTCGTCATTTCTATTCCTGGTGTTGGGATGAGCTGCACTGTAGATTTTTTGTTTTGTGTGATGGGCATTTCGTGATTTTTTTGTAGCGCTTGCAGGGGCCAAACCTGAGCTTTATGTGGTGTATTGATGTTGTTTAGACTTTATGTGTTGTTCTTTTTCTTTGTGATGTTGTAAATATGCGTTTATTCTTGTATATAGGGGGGGGTTGGGGACATAGCGTTAGGTGGGGAGGGGGGTGGTGAGGGTGATGTGGTGGGACCTTAGATGACCTTGGACACTGGTGGGAATACTTAAGCAAACTTTGGACGGTAGACCCAGTGTCTGGGGGGGGAGGGGAGGGGGGGTGCGGGCGAGGGATGTCTAGTTTAGTTGTAGTGTATGTGTATTAGGTTAATGTGTTTGGTATTATAATTATAAAAAAAAAAAAAAAATCGGTGGTGGGATGTGATTGTGAGGGTGGTTTGTTATTAGAGGGTGTGGGGTGGGTTTATGATATTTCTAGTCATTTATGTTTATTGTGGGTTGGTGGGCTTGTCTTATTGTTATTGGTGGTTGAGCGATTGGACAATCGGTTGGGTGGGTGTGATATTTGTGTTATACATTTGGTGTATTTTAAAATTATGTTGTAGCTAGGAGTGAATGGGGCTGGACCGGCAGGGTAAGATATGGTATATATTATGTATTATGTTGGTTTGGATGTTATGTTTTTTTTTTATTTTTTTTTAATGATAAATAAAAGATTAAGGAGTAACTCAGGATCAGTAAAGGATAAGTAAAGTTGTATGTACACAGACTGCACCAGCAGCCAGAATAGTCGTGACAGCTCTGGGTAGTAATACACGGATAACTAGGATACATACAGGAATATCAAGTAATGGTATGTATGTCCAAGTGACTGCACCAGACAGCGACAGATAGTGAGTGCCGAATTGGGGTATAATACAGGATTGTAACTCAGGATCAGTAAGGATAAGTAATGTCTGATGTACACAGTGACTGCACCAGCAGCAGAATAGTGAGTGCAGCTATGGGGGTATAATTAACAGGATGTAACTCAGGATCAGTACAGGATAAGTAATGTCATGTTATGTACAGTGACTGCCACCAGCGCAGGATAGTGAGTGCGCTCTGGGATAATACAGGATGTAACTCAGGATCAGTACAGGATAGTAATGTCATGTAGGATACACAGAGTGACTGCACCAGCAGAGCACTAGTGAGTGCAGCTCTGGGGTATAATACAGGATGGTAACTCAGGAACATACAGGATAGTAAGTCATTGTATGTACACAGTGACTGACAAGCAGCAGATAGTGAGTGCAGCCTGGAGTGTGTAAGACAGATGTAACAAGGATCAGTACAGGATAAAGTAATGTCATGTATGTACACAGTGACTGCCCCAGCCGACGAAGAATAGTGAGTGAGCGCCTGGAGTATACAGATGTAACTCAGGATCAGTACAGGTAAGTAATGTCATGTATGTACACAGTTGACTGCAACCAGCAGCAGAATAGTGAGGGCAGCTCGGGGTATAATACAAGATGTAACTCAGGATCAGTCAGGATAAGAAGTCATGGATGTAAACAAGTGACTGACCGAGCAGCGGAATAGATGTGGAGTGCAGCTCTGGGAGTCTAATTACAGGATGTAACTCAGGGATCAGTACAGGATAAGTAATGCCATGATGTAACAGTGACTGCACCTATGCAGCAGAATAGTGGTGCACGCCCTGGGTTATAATACAGATGTAAACTCAGGATCAGTACAGGATAAGTAATGTATGTATGTACACAGTGACTGCACCGCAGCAGAATAGTGAGTGCAAGCTCTGGGTATAAACAGAATGAAACCAGGATACAGTATACAGGATAGTAATGTCATGTATGTACACAGTGACTGCACAGCAGCAGAATAGTGAGGAGCTCTGGGGTTACTAAGAGATGTAACTCAGGATCCGTACAGGATAAGTAATGTCATGTATGTACACAGTTGACTGCACCAGCAGCAGAATAGTGAGTGCAGCTCTGGGTATAATACAGGATGTAACTCAGGATCAGTACAGGATAAGTAATGTCATGTATGTACACAGTGATGCACAGCACAAGAATAGTGATGTGCAGCTCTGGGTATAATACAGGATGTAACTCAGGATCTAGTACAGGAAGTAATGTCATGTATGTACCAGTGACTGCACACAGCAGCAGAAATAGTGAGTGCAGCTGGAGTATAATACAGGATGTAACTCACGGATAGTACAGGTAAGTAATGTCATGTAGTACAGTGACTGACCAGCACAAGAATAGGGAGTGCAGCTCTGGGTATAATACAGGATGATCAGGATCAGTAAGGATAAGTAATGAGATGTATGTACACGTGACTGCACCAGCAGCAGAATAGTGAGTGCAGCTTGGGTATACATAAGGATGTAACTCAGGATCAGTACAGGATAGTAATGTCATGTTATGTACCACGTGACTGCACAGCAGCAGAATAGTGAGTGCAGCCTGGGGTATAATACAGGATGTAACTCAGGATCAGTACAGGATAAGTAATGTCATGTATGTACACAGTGACTGCACCAGCAGCAGAATAGTGAGTGCAGCTCTGGGGTATAATACAAGATGTAACTCGGATCAGTACAGGATAAGTAATGTCATGTATGTACACAGTGACTGCACCAGCAGCAGAATAGTGAGTGCAGCTCTGGAGTATAATACAGGATGTAACTCAGGATCAGACAGGATAAGTAATGTCATGTATGTACACAGTGACTGCCACCAGCAGCAGATAGTGAGTGCAGCTTGGGGTATAATACAGGATAGAACCAGGATCAGTACAGGATAAGTAATGTCATGTAGTACACAGTGAACTGCACCAGCAGCAGAATAGTGAGTGCAGCTTGGGTATAATACAGGATGTAATCAGGATCAGTACGGGATAGTAATGTCATATGTACACAGTGACTGCACCAGCAGCAGAATAGTGAGTGCAGGCTCTGGGGATATATACAGGATGTACTCAGGATCAGTACAGGATAAGTAATGTCAGTATGTACACAGTGACTGCACCAGCAGCCAGAAAGTGAGGTGCAGCTCTGGAGTATAATACGGAGGATGTAACTCCGGATCAGTACAGGATAGTAAAGTCATGTATGTAACAGTGACGCACCAGCAGCAGAATAGTGAGGTGCAGCTCTGGGTATAATACAGGATGTAACTCAGGATCAGTACAGGAATAATAATGTCATGTATGTACACAGTGACTGCACCAGCACGACAGAATAGTGAGTGCAGCTCTGGGGTATAATACCGGATGTAACTCAGGTCACGTACAGGATAAGTAATGTCATGTATGTACACGTGACGCCAACCGCAGCAGAAACGTGAGTGAGCTTGGATATAATACAGGATGTAACGACAGAATCAGTACAGACATAGGTCATGTCTGTACAATAGTGACTGAACCAGCAGCAGAATAGTGAGTGCAGCTCTGGGGTATAATACAGGAGTAATTCGGATCAGTAAGGATAAGTAATGTATGTCTGTATGTACACAGTGACTGCACCAGCAGAGATAGTGGTGCAGCTCTGGGAGTAGAATACAGGAGGTTGTAACTAGGATCAGTTACAGGATAGTAATGTCATGTATGTACACGTGACTGCACCAGCAGCAGAATAGTGAGGCAGCTCTGGGGTAATAACAGGTGTAACTCAGGATCAGTACAGGATAAGTAATGTCAGGGATGACCAGTGACTGCACCAGCAGCCGAATAGGAGTGCAGCGAGTGTGTACTAATACAGGATTGTTAACTAAGGCAGAAAGCGCTAAGTGCCTCGGCGCCTCTTCATGCTGTTGCCGCTGATCACTTGGTTATGGGGCGGCGGCAGCGTGGAGGGGTCGCTGAG